>CAWUFW010023523.1:0-74342 GCA_963921515.1 Calotriton arnoldi
CAACCATATACTAAGCCAGCCTCCTACAGTCAAGATGCAGCAAAGTAAAAGATTTGTTCAGGTCTGAACACGACAACTGTTTGGGTAGGATAGTCAGCACCTGAGTGGTGCATAGGAGCCACGCCTGGATTTGCTCCATGGGCTTTTCATTGGATGAGAAACAGTCCATTATGGGTATGCCCTTTGGTTCAAAACTGTATGGAGCAGAGGCTGACTTAGCCCTGAAGAGAGCAAAGCCACAATCTGCTCTTTGGGTCAGCAGTTCCCACAACAATAGCACCCCTTTTGAAGCTTTGGAAGGGGATATCAGCAGAGGCAGCATCAATACCTGCCTCAATAACAACAGGCCTCCCAGTCCTTTCATGCCATGGCCGTGGAGCAGGGCCCCAGGAGAAACGCGAAGTAGAAAGGGTGTCCACATCAGAGATCAAGACTGGTTGCTTCTCCCATTGTTTCCTAGTGCCGAAGAAGGATGGAGGACTTTACCCTCTGAGCCTCTTCCTCTGGAAGAGCAAGTTCAAGATGCTCACCCAGGCCCAAGTTCTGTTTGGCCTTGGCCCAGGAGACTGGATGGTAGAGTTAGACCTCCAGAATGCATGATTTCACATCCCTGTCCTGCAGTCCCTTAGGAGTTGTCTGTAGTTTCATTTAGATCAAGAGCATTTCAAGGCCTCTGTGCTCCAATTTAGCCTTACCAGTGCCCCTCAGTTATTCACAAAGATGTTTGTGTTGGTTTCAGCCCATCTACGGAGGCTGGGAATACCGGTCTTCCCATACCTCAATGACTGGTTTCTCATGGCGGGCTCACCTCAAACAGTTGTAAACCATCTGCAGACAACGGCTAACCTATTGAGATTGTTGGGATTTTTCATCAACATTATGAAGTCACATCTCACTCCTTCACAACGGCTCCCCGTCATTGGACACAGCATTTTTCTAAGCCGTCCTTCCAGGACATTCGGGCTAAGATGCCATTGTTTCAACCCTTGACCTTGGTGAGAGTGGCTGGTTAGCGAGGCCATCTGGGAGAGGTGGAGATCAGAGGGCTTTGGTCGGAGACTTGCCTCCGCATCAAGTTGCTGGAGTTGCAAGCGATTAATTTGGCAATGGTGGCATTCCTTCTGGCCATCAAAGGGGAACAGGTGGTACAGATTCTCACAGAACCACGACCACCATACAATATTGCAATAAACCGTAGGCTTGGGTTTGGATTCTGTTCTCTGGAAGTGGCTGAATGCTCAGGGCATCTCCCCGACTGCCCAGAGCCTAGCTGGATCTTGAAGCACCAGAGCGGACGAACTCAACTGCCGTTGCCTAGCGGATCACAAATGGTAGTTACACTGGGAGGAGGCCACTGGGAGGTGGCATCTTCCAAGAATGGTGTGATCCCTGGCTCAATCTATTCACCACCGCAGAGAATGTGCACTATCCATACCTTTGCACGTTGGAGGTCTCAAGGCAGTCCCGCTGGAGACCGCATCAGGGTAGACTTTTGCAACGAGCCTGCACAACTTGTGCATATAGATTGAGTGGTGATAGCTGATGATATTGATCTTCCTCCTAAAGTAGTTTTTTTCACCTTGGCAGCCAAGCGTCCATCCACAAAATCTATCTATGCAAGGATGCTGGGAGAAGTTTGTTGATTGGTGTTCTTCCTGACACATCCAAGCCCTGAATGCACAGTTATCTGATCTTCTGTTTTGTTTGTCCCTAGCCCGGCAATACCTTGCTTTGGTAATAGTTAAATGTTACATTTTGTTTGTAGTGCAACAGAGGGACCTTATTTTGGTACTCACTTACCTGATGTGCACTCACTTCGAGCACATGCACAGTTGCCCTCTTCGCCTCCTAACTATCAAGATTTCATTTCTTATCACCACAGCATTGGCCAAGCGAATGAGTGGACTCCAGGCTTTGTCAAGTGTTCCACCATATACATCTTTCTTCCTGGACAAATTAGTCCTCTGAATAAAAGCTTCATTCCTGCCTGAGGTAGTATTGTATTCCACAAAGGGCAATCCGTCACCTTGCCAGCTTCCACCTGCTCGACTTTAAGCGGGTTCTTTGCTTCTACTTACACATGCCTACAAAGCTCTTCACGACGCAGTATCAGCATATCTGAACCACCGCCTCTCATTCCACATACCCGCCAGACACCTGCGCTCCACCCAACTTGCCAAGCTCGCTGTCCCACGGGTCCACAAGACCAGAACCGGAAGAAGATCCTTCTCCCACCTCACCGCCAACACCTGGAGCACTCTCACCTCTCCACCTCAGGCAATCCCCATCGCTGACTCAATTCAGGAAGAATCTCAAGACCTGGCTCTTTGACTGAACCCCTGCGCCCAGACAGATCAGCAGCACCCCCACACCCTCTTCAGCACCTTGAGACACTTACGGGTGAATAGCTGCGCTATATAACCCCTGATTGATTGATGATGGGCAAACCAGAGACTACCGACTCGATCAGCATTTCATCAGTTGCTCTGGGGCTAAGAAAGGCAGTACTGTGCAAAAGAACACCATCTGTAGATGGCGTGTGCTCTGCATCCAGATTTGCTATGAGCAGGTGAAGAAACTGCCTACAGAAGGCTTGTGCACTCACTCCAACAGAGCAAAGGCTGCAACCACTGTGCTTGCATACCATCTCTGGACATTTGCCAGGCAGCAAGGTGGACATCCTCCACACATTCACAAAGCATTGCTGTCTGGATAGCCAGGTCTGGTGGAACGGGCATCCGATCTGTCTTGCAGGACTTCCTTGTCTGAGCCATTCCACAGACCCACTACCAGAGGTGGTGTACTGATTTGGTATCTATTCACAAGGTGAGTAATCTGCAGTTATAAGTCTCTAACAGAAGAACAAGTTACTTAACCATCCATAACGTCTTTTCTGCTCTATCTAATAGCAGATTCCTGAGCACCCACCCCTCCCTCCTTCCTGTTCTGTGTAATGGACTCATACTGTCCATTAATAAGATGCCTATTCGCAAGATCTGCACACTGCATTACCTGATTTCCATAGCTCCACGTCAGATGGTGTGGACAGTTATCGGAAAGATACTTAAGTCAGCGCACATAGGTCTTCTATACTGAATATTCCTTAAAAGCAGTCTGTAAGAACCATTGTTTCTATACTGATCGTTATACCTAGGGTGTGAGAAATGCTGTGTTGCGCCATAGTTTTTTACTCAGGTCAGTATGTTGTTCAGGTGATCTACAGGCCAGAATAACTGCCCAGATATCCTGTAATTGGAAGCTGTTGGGTGAAAAAGCAGACTGCGTGCTGGAGACCTTCAGCACAAGTCAAGCTGAGACTCTTTCCCTGAGCTCAGAAGTTTTCTGTCCAATGAAGCTATATTTATCTGCTATTAGGAGTTGGTGAGGGCCCGATGAAGATCATGTCTGTCTTAATATGTAAAGCCATAGCATCTTAAAAGGGTCTACTTTCTTTTTCACATAGCTGTATCCGTGGAATTCTCCTGATGCCCTGTATATGTTTAAACAGGTGTCTGAATCAAGCATACTGAACGAATACAGTATTCGCCAGAAAAGCAAAAAAAGTTTTCAAAATAATGCAAACACACTGATCCTCAAAAACTTAGAGAAATGTATTATTTCTATACAATGTATCCCATGAAGCAAAGCACTCTGAGACTAGTGTTTTCTTTTAGCTGTGATTATAAAAAAGCCCAGGTTGTAAAAGTAATTCTAACCTCTTCTCATGTATTTATTTTTTCAGCGATTAAGTCCTGTATTAAGTCGAGTCCTTTTACCGGAAATGTTTACCACATTTTGGGCAGAGTTAAGTTCTCAGGTAAACAGTTTTAAACTCTCATTCCACGCTTACCTTTATTTATCTTGACAAACTTGAGTCTACCTTTTACCCACACTACTGTTTCTGTTTATTTGGACCTGTGAACTGCTCACTTCTCCATGCATATAATGAAACCATCATCAGCATCTGGGACCATGTCATGATAGAGGAAATGTAATACACTTTAAAGTTATATAAAAACACGTACTATGTTCATAAGAATACTACATCTGAAAGAAACACATAGTGATAGATTCCTTACCTTAGAATATCCCCAGGCGTCAGACTGGATCCGGAAAGTTTTCATCAGCAGTACCCCTGCGCGTCGGTAGGTGGCGTTGTGCGGCTCCGCATCAGTCGTTGGCGTCGTGGTCGCCGAGATGGCGTCCCGGGCGCTACTTAGACGCCGCCCACGCGCGCTGACATCAGTTCTTTCTTTTTCCGCTCCAGCAAGCACAGATCCGGGAAGAGCAGGAACCCCCAGTCAATTTTTGACTGACTTTTTTGAGGCTTTTGTCTCTATTTTTCTTCGAGTCATCGACCCCTGGTGCAGTAGGATGCCCGGTTTCAAGTCCTGCGGGGATTGTCACCGCATGATGTCGGTGACAGACCCGCACCGTGTGTGTCTTTTCTGCCTGGGGCGCGACCACGACCCCAAGTCGTGCCCCGACTGCCAGGCCATGGCGCTGAAGACTTTGCGGGAGCGGTCCCGAAAGTTGCTGGAAGCCCGGCAGTCGGCTCCGCGCCGTTCGAAGTCCGGGTCCAGAGGGAGGTCGAGGGACCGTGCGCGGAGTCATCATCATCGGTCTTCGGGATCCAAGTCTTCGCACTCAGGGTCAGGTAAGACGAAGCACAAGAAGTCGAAGAAACGCCATCGTTCTTCGACTTCCCCTCGCCGGTCGCGCGACGAGGGTGCGGGTGGTGCCATCCCCGCGGCTCCGGCGGAGCCTATGCAGTCGCCGCCCGACTACGCGCCCTACCCGGGGTCGTCGGCGACTCCGGCCCAAATACAGGAGTTCCTGTCGGCCATCGCTCGCCTCTTCGGGCCGTCGGTTCCCGCCGGTGCGCCTTCGGGCCCCGCGGTCCGGCATGGGTGTCCTCGCGTTTCCTCGCCAGCGGCTCTGGCCCCGGAGTCGGTGTCGGCTCCGGCCCTAGCGCCGCAGGACACCCTTGGATCCAGGCCTGGATCCCGGTCGACGCCGGTTGAACTTGTTCCGCCTCCACGGACGTCGACTCCACCGGCACCAATTCTGACACCGCCCGCTCCTCGGGACGACGTCGACCTCAGTTTCAGCCCCGAAGTGGACGCGGCGTCGAGCCGGCGTCGATCGATGCCGTTCTCGACGTTGCTTGGGGATTTCTATCCCATGTCCCTGCTCCTTATTTTCGACCTGTTGAACAGCCTGAGGAGCAAGGGGATGACTGGGAGGGCTCTGAGGACCCTCTCGCAGCTGCCTGCGAGTCTGAACAGGACTGGGCTGAGGAATTGGGGGACCTTTGCATGCTGTCTCCTCCTACCGTGGCTACGGAGGAGGGTGCTAGTTATGCTGGGGTGTTGCGTAGGGCGGCCGAGGCCCTACACCTCGAGCTCCCTACTGTGGCCGTCTTGACTAACCTCCTTACAGAGGTGCTTCAGCCAGCAGCTACTTCTGCGGAGCCGCTGCTTCCTTTCAATGAAGCCCTTTCGGACGTTCTTTTGGGCACTTGGTCCAGGCCCACCACCGGGGCTCCTGTGGATAGGAACGTGGCCCGACGCCATCGCCCGGCTCCGGGTGACCCCATTTTCCTCTCCGAACACCCCACCCCCGAGAGCTTGGTTGTCCAAGCCTCTGCTTCCCCAACCGCCTTCCCTTCCGCACCACCGGATAGGGAATCGAAGAAGCTGGATCAGTTTGGGAAGAAGATTTTTTCTTCCACCAGCTCTGCGCTGCGATCCGTGAACACCGCATGCCTCTTGGGCCGTTATTCCCACTCTCTGTGGGATACGGTGGCGAACGTGCTGCCCCAGTGTCCGGAGGAGGCCCGGCCTGCTCTCTCCCAGGCTGTTGCAGAGGGGAGAGACGCAGCAAAGTTCATGATTCGTTGTGGCCTAGACACCGCCGACTCACTGGGCAGATCGATTGCAACGACGGTGGCGGTTCGCCGTCACGCCTGGTTGAGGGCCACTGGATTTTCGGGGGATGTCCAAAACGCCCTTATGGACATGCCCTTTGATGGCCGTCGCCTTTTCGGCGACAAAGCGGACAGCGCGTTGGAGAGGTTTAAGGACTCACGGGCTACGGCCAAGTCCTTGGGACTCTCGGCAGTCCGCCTTCCGCTTTTCGCTCCTTTCGTGGCACAGGAAGGGGCGCCCCGCATCGTTCGCAACAGAGCCACAGGCCGGCGCAGCAATCATCCCAGCGCGGACGCGGGTTCTGCCGTGGCGGACCAAGTGGCTAGCGGGCGGGTCAGTCCACCTCCACCCCGGCCACCACTGCCTCCAAACCTTCCTAGTCCGAACTTTTAGGCCCATCAAACGCCAGTGGGCGGCAGGCTTCGCCATCACCTCCCCCACTGGCGTACCATCACTTCGGACAGGTGGGTTTTAGAGATAGTCCGGAGGGGCTACTCCCTCCTCTTCAAGACTACCCCTCCAGCCATGCCACCTCAGTACCACCGCATGTCAGGGGATCACTTGGTGCTTCTTCAGCAGGAAGTTGCGGCCCTCTTGGCCAAGGGGGCCATCGAGCGTGTTCCGATGCCAGAAGTAGGTCATGGTTGCTATTCCCACTACTTTGTGGTGCCCAAGAAGGACAAAGGCCTGCATCCTATCTTAGACCTCCGGAACGTCAATCGCTTCCTCCGCAAAGAGAAGTTCAAGATGCTCACTCTAGCTCAGGTCTTGTCTGCTCTCGACCCACAAGACTGGATGGTGGCGCTGGACTTGCAGGACGCCTATTTCCACATCCCCGTCCTGCGAGCCCACCGGCGTTACCTACGGTTCACGGTAGGCCACTAGCACTTTCAGTTCACTGTGCTCCCCTTTGGCTTTACCAGCGCCCCTCTGGTGTTCACCAAGGTGATGGCGGTGGTCGCAGCTCATCTGCGCAGATCAGGGGTTTCAGTCTTCCCCTAACTCGATGACTGGTTGTTGAAGGCGGGTTCGCCCCAGGCAGTTGTCTCCCACCTCCAGACTATGGCCGACCTCCTGCACTTGCTGGGGTTCTCCATCAATGTGCCGAAGTCGCACCTGATCCCCTCTCAGAAGCTCCTCTTTATCGGAGCGGTTCTGGACACGGCGCAGTTTCGGGTCTATCCTCCCGAGCAGCGAGTCCGGGATATTCGGGCTCTGATTTCCATCTTTCAGCCCTTGTCCCGGGTTTCGGTCAGAGTGACTCTGAGGCTGCTGGGCCTCATGGCCTCCTCCATCCTGCTGGTCAATCATGCCAGATGGCATATGCGGGCTCTGCAGTGGGACCTGAAGTTCCAGTGGGCGCAGCATCAGGGGAACCTGTTCGATCACGTCCAGATCTCGGAGGGCACTGCACGACAGTTGCAGTGGTGGCTCACGATCCGGCATTGGGTCGACGGCAGATCCCTCTCCCTTCCCCCAACCGGAGTTTACAGTGGTGACGGATGCGTCCCTCCTGGGATGGGGCGGCCACATGGGAGAGGCTGAGATCAGAGGCCTCTGGTCTCCGGCGGAGTCCCGGCTCCATATCAACCTTCTGGAGCTGCGGGCGATCCGGCTTGCACTGAAGGCATTCCTTACCTCTGTCAAGGGAGAGTAGTGCAGGTGTTCACAGACAACACCACCACCATGTGGTACTGCAACAAGCAAGGCGGGGTGGGGTCGTGGACCCTCTGTCAGGAGGCTCTGCGTCTCTGGACATGGCTGGAACATCAGGGCATGTCCATGGTGGTTCAACACCTGGCAGGTCCTCTGAATGCCAGGGCGGACGAACTCAGCCGCAGGTGCATGCTCGATCACGAATGGCGTCTTCACTCGGAGGTGGTGCAAGGTCTCTTTCAGCAGTGGGGAGAGCCTTGGTTAGATCTATTCGCCACCGAAGAGCACGCGCAATGTCATCAGTTCTGCGCGTTGGAATTTCCAAGGCGGCACTCGCTCGGCGACGCTTTTCGTCGCGAGTGGAGTTGCGGTCTGTTGTACGCCTTTCCGCCTATACCACTTCTGCCCAGAGTGCTGAAGAAGATCAGGCGCGACCGGGCCCAAGTCATTCTTGTGGCTCCGGACTGGGCTCGAAGAGTATGGTATCCCGAGCTACTCAGTATGAGCAACGATCCTTCGATCAGACTGCCTCTTCGGGAGGATCTTCTGTCGCAGCAGCAGGGGACGGTCCTCCGCCCGAACCTGTCCAGCCTCCACCTCTTTGCGTGGAGATTGAGCGGCGGCAGTTGATTCCTTTCGACTTGCCTCCTGAAGTTTGTGACGTTATTCTGGCAGCCAGGCGTCCCTCTACTAAAGTGGTATACGCCTGCAGGTGGAACAAGTTTGTGGCATGGTGCACAGCAAAGGCTGTGGATCCCCTTTCTGCCCCTCTTTCTGAGGTCCTACTGTTCCTACTCTCTTTGGCCCGGCAGGGCTCTGCTCTGGGCACTATCAAGGGCTACCTTTCTGCAATTTCAGCCTTTCTCAGGCTACCTGATCAGCCCTCTCTTTTCAAGTCCCTTGTTGTAAATAGATTTCTCAAAGGCATTACACACCTTTTTCCTCCTATTCCTTTTGTGATGCCTCAGTGGGACTTGAATCTGGTTCTTACATGCTTGATGTGCGCTCCCTTTGAGCCTCTTCACAACTATCCTCTTCGTCTGTTGACATTGAAGACTGCCTTCCTGGTGGCGATCACCTCCCCTAGGCGGGTGAGTGAGCTCCAGGCTCTTTCTTGTAAGCCTCCTTCGCTTTCAGTCCATCCGGACAAAGTGGTGCTCAGGCCCCGTCCTTCCTTTTTGCCAAAAGTGGTTACGGCCTTTCACATTGGGCAGACTATTACCTTGCCCACCTTCTTTCTGCCTCCGCATCCTTCCAGAGAGGAAGAGAGGCTCCACCGTCTGGACCCAAAACGTGCGCTCTCCTTTTAGCTCAACCGCACACTGCAGTTCTGGGTGGATGACCAGCTCTTTGTTGGCTACGTTGGCACCAAGAAAGGTCGGGCGGTACACAAGAGAACTATCTCCCGCTGGGTTGTCTTGTGTATCAAAGCCTGTTACTCTTTGGCTAAAAAAGAACCTCCGGTGGGGCTGCGTGCTCATTCCACCAGAGCTACTGCAGCCACTACTCCATTGTGACGTGGTGTCCCCCAGCAAGACATCTGTCAGGCAGCCACGTGGGCCTCGCTGCACACGTTTACCAAGCATTATTGCCTGGACAGCCAAGTCCGGAGAGACGGCTTCTTTGGCCGTTCTGTTCTCCGTGACTTTCTGGTGTGATCTTGGTTCTCAGACCTACCACCAGGGTTGGTATTGCTGGGGTATCTATTCTAAGGTATGGAATCTAACACTGTGTTTCTTTCAGATGAACAAGTTACTTACGTTCGGTAACAATATATCTGTAAGAAACATTAGTAGTGATAGATTCCTTACTGCCCCACCCATCCTCCCCGTTCTGCGAACTGATTTCTAGGGTTAAGGTCATCCCTTTCATGGCCCTATTTTCAATGCACCCGTGGTCAGTATCTTGCATGGCTCTGCGTTCCTGGCGCGGTAAGTCGTGTACAGAACTCACGTCAGCTCGCGTGGGCGGCGTCTAAGTAGCGCCCGCGACCACGATGCCAACGACGGACGCGGAGCCGCACAACGCCACCTACCGACGCGCAGGGGTACTGCTAATGAAAACTTTCCGGATCCAGTCTGACGCCTGGGGATATTCTAAGGTAAGGAATCTATCACTACTAATGTTTCTTACAGATATATCGTTACCAAAGGTAAGTAACTTGTTCAATAGGTTGCCAACTCGTTACAGTATCTCCAGCAGCTGTTCAGACTTAATAAACATTAGAAATTGTGGAGTGCCAGGAGATGGCAGACTTGCGCATGTTTGAACATGTGGCCATGAATTTCAGTTCCTTCTCTACATGCCACCTTAATCTAAACAATACTTATATACTACCAGTCCTCTGCGATTTTGGGGTAAAGCTCCACTCAAGTAAAGTGTTGTTAATGGTATTAGGTGGGATGTGGGAAATAGACAACTACATTTTTCACATTTTGTGCCTATAAAATACCCTGGGCTGCTTTTCCTATGGGTGTAAACAGGGCACGCCGTATTCTCTTAAATTTTGTGACTGGTTTTATTCTCTGAATTAAATAGACACCTTGATAATAGCCTGCCTTATCCTAAATACTCATGCATTCCCAAACAAAAAAGGGGACATTTTTGCAAGCAGAGACAAATAAAGTTTGTGTTCACTAGTTGTATTAAGGGCCAAATCATATTGCACTCTGAAGGTATGAACCAATCACCATGGAACTGACTGGGGGTAAGCGTGTGTCGGATGTGCAGGGAAGGGGTAGAGGGCGAGTGTCCCCAAAGGAAGCTAGGAGGCGTTTTAACAGTCAAGCTGGGGTTTGTTTATTCACGGAAACAGGAGAGTATCAAATAATAAAAGAAAAAAAGGGTCCCCAAGGGAGTCATGTTTCAGGAGCGGTTCCTCTTCACCGGTTCCAGGAACGTCGGGAGGTAGGGACTTCCTAGATCTCCTCCGCGGTCCTCCAGGGCATGGCAGGAAGTAAAAGAAAACAAAACAGACCACGGATCAGTGGGAGTTGTTCTACTGCGAAAACTCGGGGAAGGGGAACGTGAGGGATCACCAACGGCAAAACGGAATGGTGGAGACCAGAAAAGAAGTGCTCTGTGGTGGCCACCCACAGCCTACCCGTACCCTCCCCGTGACTGTGTGATCCCCCGTATGCGGTAGCGTACCTGCTCCAGCCACCCTCCTCCTGGAGCGGGGCGAATCGCGGTGCCGTCCTCCGGGTAGCTCTCCAGGGGCAGGAACCTTGACAGTAGCCTTCTCCGCGACGTCCCCAGCGTCTTCTTCTCGCCTCTTATCCTCCGCTACTACGTCTTTTCGCTCCTCGGCGTGCGCGCCAGGGTGAGCGGACGCTTCCTTTTTCTCCTCACAGCCGCTCGTTGAGTGGTGTTCCGGAGTAGACGTCACGCACGCAGGTCCCTCCTCACGGGGAATCCAGAGAGAATTAAAGGGCCCGCCGTGCTCTTGCACCTGTAGTCCGTCCATCATCCCCTTTGGTATCGCTTTGTTCGCCCTAAGTTGGCAGGGTATGCCCAGACGTGGGTCCCTTGCTCACTTTGCCACTGGATTCAAGATAGCCTGGCTGATGAGGGTTTTGAACCCGAAACCGGTCCCAGGATGCTTGTTTCCGGTCCAGGGAAGACATGGCTTGGCAGTTCGGGCTGGACTGTTCCCATGAGGCACAGGGTCAGACTGATTTGCATATGGCCATGTCTGAACTGGGGTGGTGGAGTGAGCTAAAGAATGATGATGGATTAAACCCAGATCAGTTGACTGGGGGTGAGTGTTTGATTTGCTCTAACGCTCCGTCCATCATCCCCTTTGGTATCGCTTTGTTCGCCCTAAGTTGGCAGGGTATGCCCAGACGTGGGTCCCTTGCTCACTTTGCCACTGGATTCAAGATAGCCTGGCTGATGAGGGTTTTGAACCCGAAACCGGTCCCAGGATGCTTGTTTCCGGTCCAGGGAAGACATGGCTTGGCAGTTCGGGCTGGACTGTTCCCATGAGGCACAGGGTCAGACTGATTTGCATATGGCCATGTCTGAACTGGGGTGGTGAAGTGAGCTAAAGAATGATGATGGATTAAACCCAGATCAGTTGACTGGGGGTGAGTGTTTGATTTGCTCTAACGCTCCGTCCATCATCCCCTTTGGTATCGCTTGCACCTGTAGTAGCAGGACATCGGAGTCAATGAGAGTCTCGGAGACAGCCAGCCCGGGAGCCCCCGACACACCCTTCCCCCTGGCTTTTCCCGATCGGGGGAAAGAGGAAAACGGGACGGGTAATCAGCATTGCCCTGCTCTGAGCCTTTACGGTGACGGACCTCAAATTGGTACGGTTGGAGTGCTAGAAACCACCGGAGTACCCGGTCGTTGCATCCCTTGTTGCGTTGGAGCCAAGTCAAAGGGGCGTGGTCAGTGTATAATAAAAAAGGGCGACCCTCGAGGTAATAGCGCAATTTTTCTATACTCCACCTCACCGCCAAACACTCTTTTTCAATGGTAGGGTAGACCCGTTCCCTAGGGAAGAGTTTTCTGCTGATGTACAGAACTGGCCTTTCCAACCCTTCGCTGTCGTGTGTGGACAAGACCGCACCGATACCAACCTCGGAAGCATCTGTCTGGAGTACAAAAGGTTTGTGAAAGTCCGGTGTCAGTAATATGGGGGAGGTGGTCAGAGCTGTTTTCAGGGTCTGGAAAGCGAACAACTCTTTTTCTGAGGGGGTGCGGATGTGGGAGGCGGAGACCGATTTTTTTAAGAGATCTGTAAGAGGGGCGGCCGTATCTGCAAAGTGTGAAATGAAACGTCGGTAATACCCGACCAGGCCCAAAAAGGCCCGAAGTTCACGTTTGGAAGTAGGAAAAGGGGTGTCCTGAATAGCCCTCACTTTTTCTGTTTGGGGTTCTATCATACCCTTCCCCAGCAAATACCCCAGGTACTTCACCCTCCAAAAGGCGAATCTGGACTTTTTTGCGTTTATGTGCAAGTGGGCGGCTCTTAGCTCTGAGAAAATAGACTGTAAATGAGTCATGTGGTCTCCCCAGGTCTTGCTGTACACGACTATGTCGTCCAAGTAGGCAGAGGAGTACGTTAGATGAGGAGCTAAGAGGGCATCCATCAGTCTCTGAAAACTGGCAGGGGCCCCATGTAACCCGAAAGGCAGGACTGTAAACTGGAAAAGGCCGTCAGGGGTGGAAAAAGCGGTTTTCTCCTGATCCTTAGGGTTAAGGGGGATCTGCCAGTAGCCCTTGGTTAAATCGATAGTAGATATGTACTGGGCCTCACCAAGACTTTCTATCAACTCATCTACCCTGGGAAGGGGATAGCCATCCTGTTTGGAGATGCTGTTTACCGCCCTGAAATCAATACAAAACCGGATGCTTCCATCCGGTTTTGGTACGAGCACTATAGGGGAACACCAGTTGCTACGGGACGGGACTATGACACCCATCTCCAGCATCTGCTTTACCTCCTTCTTGAGAGCCAGACGCCGTGCTTCGGGGACCCGGTAGGGGCGCTGTCTCACTGTTCTACCCTCTTGGGTTGGAATGGAGTGCATAGTTAGATGTGTCCGTCCGGGTTGATCCGAGAATATGTCCCTGAAGGAATGAAGGACGGTCTGTATATCCGTCTTATACTCCCCGGTTAGTTCATCGTTGATTATTGTGGAGTCAACAGTGTGGGATTGAGTCTCCACTGTTGAAACCGTATGTGCTTTATTTGGTGGAGGACCTAGCCATTTCTTAAGAAGGTTTATATGGTACATTTGAGTTTTAGATGAGGACAGGGATAGGATATAGGAGGTTTTTCCTACTTTCCTTACTACAGGATGGGGTCCTTGCCATTCCATCCTTAACTTGTGGGTAGAGGAGGGAAGTAGTATCAGAGCCCAGTCACCCGCTTTCAGTTCTCTTAACCGTTTGCCTTTGTCATATGACAGCTTCTGTTTTTCTTGGGCTTTCTCAAGGGAGTCATGAGCTAAAGTCCTTAGTTTATAAAGTCTGGCTTTGACCTGGTTTGCATAGTCTAACAAAGTTTGGGCCTCATGGGCGCTATCCTTTTCCCAACTGTCCTTAGTGATTTCCAAAAGCGTGCGAAGAGAAGTTCAAAGGGGGACACCCCAAGGCTAGTCTGCACTTGGCTTCGAATAACAAACAATGCCAAAGGGAGGAGTTGGTCCCAACGTTTCCCATCCCCTGTAAGGAGTTTCTTAAGGGTAAGCTTTAGGTTGCCATTGTACCGCTCCACTAAACCGTCCGTTTGAGGGTGGTAAACGGAGGTTTTTATGTGCCTGATGTTCAGCTGGCTACAGATTTGTTTCATTAGCCTTGACACGAAGGGGGTTCCCTGGTCGGTTATTATTTCCCTGGGAAACCCCATTCTGGAGAATACTTCTAGGAGTCTCTGGGCTATGGTGGTGGTGTTGGCAGAATGTAAGGGCAACGCTTCTGGATATCTGGTTGCGTAATCAACAAGCACAAGAGCATATTGATAACCCCTTGTAGTTTTAGGAAGGGGTCCTATAAGGTCCATTCCCACCCGCTCGAAGTGTTTTCCAATGATAGGGAGGGGGTTCAAGGGGGCTTTTGGAGGAATGTAGGGGTTTTTCCTTTGACAAATAGCACATTCCTGACAGTACTTCCTAACTTGAGCATGGACCCCCGGCCAGAAGAAGCTACGAAGTATGGCTTGAGAGGTTTTGTCCGCCCCACAATGACCCGCCAGGAGGTGGGAGTGAGCAAAGAAAAGTATTTGGTCCCTAAAACCTGCAGGGACTAACAGTTGGGGTTCTTCGCCTTCCTTGGATACCCTATACAAGAGACCATTCTCCTCTATAAAACAAGGATACACGCGTTTAGGGGCGTTAAGGGTGTCTTTGGCGCTTTGCCAGGCATTGCTAAGAGAAGCGTCATTAAGTTGGGCGGTTCTGAAGTCAGTATCGATAGCCCATGGCTCGGACGTCATGAGATCGTTGTGTGGCCCTTGGGTGTGTGAACTGTTTTTGAGGATCTGAAAGAGACACGTTAGTGATAGATTCCTTACCTTAGAATATCCCCAGGCGTCAGGCTGGATCCGGAAAGTTTTGCGTAGCAGTACCCTTGCGCGTCGGTAGGCGGCGTCGTGCGGCTCCGCGTCCGTCGTCGGCGTCGTGATCGCCGGGATGACGTCGCGGGCAGTACTTAGACGCCGCCCTGCGCGCTGACGTCAGTTCTTCTTTTCCGCGCCAGTAAGCGCAGATCCGGGAAGAGCAGTGCCCTGGTCAATTTTTGACCATACTTTTTGGTGATTTTTTCACTGTTTTTTTCCACCTTCAGGTGTCGTAGGGATGCCCGGCTTCAAGCGATGCGGCGCCTGTGCGCGGATGATGTCCGTCACCGACCCGCATTGGGAGTGTCTCTTCTGCCTCGGCCGAGGCCACGACACCGAGTCTTGTCCCGAATGCCAGGCCCTCAACCCGAAGGCTTTGCGAGAGCGGTCTCGAAAGCTCCTCGAGGCCCGGCATTCGGCTCCGCGGAAGCCCCGGTCGCGTGAGAGGTCCAGGGGTCGCTCGCGGAGTGCACACCGGTCGTCGGCGTCGAAGTCTTCTTCGTCCGGTAAGTCTCGACACAAGAAGTCCAAGAAGCATCGTCGCTCTCGGACTTCGCCTCGCCGGTCTCGCGACTCGGCTGAGGCCCCTCCCGGCACCGTCCCCGCCCCGCGGCCCCGGACTTGCCTGTGGAGTCGCCCCGTCATACCCGCCCTTCCCGGGTTCGGGGCGGATCCGGCCAAGGTACAGGAGTTCCTGTCGGCCATGGCCCGCCTCTTCGGGCCTTCAGGCCCCTCCGGTGCGCCTTCGGGCCCCGCGGGCCCTGATGGGGTTGATCCGGCGTCGCCGGCGGCTCCGGCCCCGGCGTCGCCCGAGCCTCCAGCCTCGATCCCGGCTCCGGCTCCGGCCCCGGCCTCGATCCCGGCTCCACAACTCCCATCGACGCCGGTCGACCTCACGACACCTCCGCCGGCGCCGATGTCTCCGGTGCCGTTCTCGACGCCGCCCTGGGCTCCGGGCGGCGTCGTCCCCAGTTCCTTCCGGCCCCGGACATGGACCCGGAGCGACGTCGCTCGACGCCGGCTCCGGCGCCGATGGGACCTTGGGTCCCAAATGTCCCTCCTCCTCCTTATTTTGAACCAGAGGAGGACCAGGAGGACTGGGAGGGGTCTGATGACCCTCTGACACGCAACTGTCAGTATGATGAGGACTGGACAGAGAGTCTAGGGAGGCCAGTGGTCTGGATACTTCTCCTGACACTGGCATGCTGTCTCCTCCCGTGGCTACGGAGGAGGGGGCCAATTTTGGTACGGTGTTGCGTAGGGCTGCTGGGGCCTTACGTCTCCAGCTCCCTACTTTGACGGTCAAGACTAACATCTTGACAGAGGTGCTTCAGCCGGCAGCCTCCTCTGCGGAGACTGTGCTGCCGTTTAACGACGCCCTCACGGACGTTCTTTTGGGCGCCTGGTCCAAGCCCAACACAGGGGCTCCTGTGGATCGGAACGTGTCACGACGCCATCGCCCCGCTCCGGGCGACCCCCTGTTTCTTTCTGTCCACACCACTCCTGAGAGCTTGGTTGTCCAAGCCTCCGCTTCCCAAACCGCCTTCCCTACCGCTCCTCCGGATAGGGAATCCAAACGCCTGGATCAGTTTGGGAAGAAAGGTTTTCTTCCTCCAGTGCTGGCTTGCGGTCCGTTAACACCGCTTGTCTTTTGGGCCGATATACCCACTCTCTGTGGGATTCGGTGGCGGATGTTTTGCCCCAGTGCCCTGAGGAGGTCCAGGCACTGCTTTCCCGCGCCATTGCGGAAGGAAGGGATGCGGCCAAATACACTATCCGTTGTGGCCTTGACACCGCCGACTCGCTGGGCAGGTCGATTGCAACGACGGTGGCGCTCCGACGCCACGCCTGGCTGAGAACCACTGGTTTTTCAGGGGATGTCCAGAATACTCTCATGGACATGCCCTTTGATGGAGTCGGTCTTTTGGGTCCAAAGCAGACCATGCGTTGGAGCGCTTTAAGGACTCACGGGCTACTGCCAAGTCCCTGGGCCTTTCTGCTACACGCCCTCCGCTGCCTTCTGCTTTTCGCCCCTATCGTGGCCACGGTAGGGGCGCCCCTTCACGTCAGCAGCCCAGCCACCGGCCCGCGCAGCAGGCGTCTTCGCGTGGCCGAGGACGTGGATTCCGCCGTGGCGGATCGGGCAACCAGCGTGCGGGTCAGGCCACCACCTCCAACCCGTCCGCGGCCTCCAAGCCCTCCTAGTCCCTCCTTTCAGGTGCACGGCACGCCAGTAGGGGCAGGGTCCGCCATCACCTTCCCCACTGGCGCACCATCACCTCGGACAGGTGGGTCTTGGACATTGTCCGAAGGGGCTACTCCTCCCCTTCGAGACCACCCCCAGCCATGCCACCTCAATTCCACCGCATGTCAGGGGATCACTTGGTGCTTCTACAGAAGGAAGTCACGGCCCTCTTGACCAAGAGGGCCATCGAGCATGTTCCGACCCCAGAAGTAGGGTGTGGTTGCTACTCCCACTACTTTCTGGTGCCCAAAAGGACAAGGAGGACATGCGTCCTATCTTGGACCTCCGGAACGTCAATCGCTTCCTCCGGAAGGAGAAGTTCAAGATGCTCACCCTAGCTCAGGTCTTGACTGCCCTCGACCCAGGAGACTGGTTGGTAGCGTTGGACTTGCAGGACGCGTATTTCCACATCCCCGTCCTGCCGGCCCACCGGCGTTACCTTCGGTTCACGGTAGGCCCCGAGCATTTTCAGTTCACCGTGCTCCCCTTTGGCCTTACAAGTGCCCCTCGGGTGTTCACGAAAGTGATGGCGGTGGTCGCAGCTCATCTGCGCCGGGCAGGGGTTTCAGTCTTCCCCTACCTCGACGACTGGCTGCTGAAGGCGGGCTCGTCCCAGGCAGTCGTCTCCCACCTCCAGACTACGGCCGAACTCCTGCACTCGCTGGGGTTCTCCATCAATGTGCCGAAGTCGCATCTGATTCCTTCTCCACAGCTCCTTTTCATCGGAGCAGTTCTGGACACAACGCAGTTTCGGGCTTATCCTCCCGAACGGCGAGTCCGGGATATTCAGGCTATGATTCCGATCTTTCGGCCTTTATCCTGGGTTTCGGTACGGATGACCCTGAGGCTGCTGGGCCTCATGGCCTCCTGCATCCTGCTGGTCAATCATGCCAGATGGCATATGCGGGCTTTGCAGTGGGACCTGAAGTTCCAGTGGGCGCAGCACCAGGGCAACCTGTCCGATCACGTCCAGATCTCGGAGGGGACTGCAAAACAGTTGCAGTGGTGGCTCTCGAACCGGCAATGGGTCATGGGCAGATCCCTCTCCCTTCCCCAGCCAGAGCATACAGTTGTGACGGACGCGTCCCTTCTGGGATGGGGCGGTCACATGGGAGAGGCGGAGATCAGAGGCCTCTGGTCTCCGGCGGAGTCCCGGCTCCATATCAACCTTCTGGAGCTCCGGGCGATCCGGCTTGCACTCAAGGCATTCCTTCCCTCTGTCAAAGGGAAGGTAGTGCAGGTGTTCACAGACAACACCACCGCCATGTGGTACTGCAACAAACAGGGCGGGGTGGGGTCTTGGACCCTTTGTCAGGAGGCTCTGCGCCTCTGGACATGGCTGGAACATCAGGGCATGTTCCTGATGGTTCAACACCTGGCAGGTTCTCTGAACGCCAGGGCGGACGAACCTCAGCCGCAGGTGCATGATGGATCACGAATGGCGTCTTCACTCGGAAGTGGCGCAAGGACTCTTTCTACAGTGGGGAGAGCCTTGGTTAGATCTATTCGCCACCGAAGAGAACGCGCAATGTCATCAGTTCTGCGCGTTGGAATTTCCAAGGCGGCACTCGCTCGGCGACGCTTTCGTCGCGAGTGGAGTTGCGGTCTGTTGTACGCCTTTCCGCCTATACCACTTCTACCCAGAGTGTTAAAGAAGATTCGGCACGACCGGGCCCAAGTCATTCTTGTGGCTCCGGACTGGGCTCGAAGAGTTTGGTATCCCGAGCTACTCAATATGAGCATAGATCCCCCGATCCGTCTGCCTCTTCGGGAGGATCTTCTGTCGCAGCAGCAGGGGACGGTCCTCCACCCGAACCTGTCCAGTCTACACCTGCTTGCGTGGAGATTGAGCGGCGGCAGTTGATTCCTTTCGACTTGCCTCCCGAAGTTTGTGATGTGATTCTGGCAGCCAGGCGTCCCTCCACTAAGGTGGTATACGCCTGCAGGTGGAACAAATTTGTGGCATGGTGCACAGCAAAGGCTGTGGATCCCCTTTCTGCCCCTCTTTCTGAGGTCCTTCTGTTCCTTCTCTCTCTGGCCCAACAGGGTTCTGCCCTGGGTACCATCAAGGGTTATCTTTGTGCTATCTCGGCCTTCCTCCGGCTCCCTGATCAGCCCTCCCTTTTCAAGTCCCCTGTTGTTAACAGGTTCTTAAAAGGCATTACTCACCTCTTCCCTCCTGTTCCGTTTGTAATGCCTCAGTGGGACTTGAACTTGGTTCTTACCTTTTAATGTGCGCTCCCTTTGAGCCTCTGCATAACTGTCCTCTTCGTCTTCTGACTCTAAAGGCAGCCTTTCTGGTGGCCATCACCTCCGCTCGGCGGGTGAGTGAGCTCCAGGCTCTTTCTTGCAAACCTCCCTTTCTGTCTGTTCATCCAGACAAGGTTGTTCTTCGGACGCGTCCGTCCTTCTTGCCAAAGGTGGTTACTGCTTTCCACATTGGGCAGACCATCACTTTGCCCACCTTCTTTCCGCCTCCGCATCCTTCCAGAGAGGAAGAGAGGCTCCACCGTCTGGACCCTAAACGTGCGCTCTCCTTCTATATCGACCGCACGAAACACTTCCGGGTGGATGACCAGCTCTTTGTTGGCTACGTGGGCGCCAAAAAGGTCGGGCGGTGCACAAGAGGACCATCTCCCGCTGGGTTACCTTGTGCATCAAGACCTGCTATTCTTTGGCTAAGAAGGAGCCTCCTGTTGGGCTGCGTGCCCATTCCACCAGGGCAACGGCTGCTACCACGGCCTTGGGCCGCGGTGTTCCGCTGCCGGTTATCTGTCAGGCAGCTACGTGGGCCTCGCTGCACACGTTTACTAAGCATTACTGCCTTGACAGTCAGGTCCGGAGGGACGGCTTCTTTGGCCGTTCTGTCCTCCAGGACTTCCTTGTCTGATCTTTGTTCGCAGACCCACCACCGGGGTTGGTATTGCTGGGGTATCTATTCTAAGGTAAGGAATCTATCACTAACGTGTCTCTTTCAGATGCACAAGTTACTAACTTGTGTAACGATATATCTGTAAGAGACAGTAGTTAGTGATAGATTCCTACCGCCCCACCCATCCTCCCCGTTCTGCGAACTGATTTCTAGGGTTAAGGACATCCCTTTCAGGGCCCTAGTATTTTTCAGACACCTGTGTCAGCTTCTTGCATGGCTCTGCGTTCCTGGCGCGGAAAGTCGTGTACAGAACTGACGTCAGCGCGCAGGGCGGCGTCTAAGTACTGCCCGCGACGTCATCCCGGCGATCACGACGCCGACGACGGACGCGGAGCCGCACGACGCCGCCTACCGACGCGCAAGGGTACTGCTACGCAAAACTTTCCGGATCCAGCCTGACGCCTGGGGATATTCTAAGGTAAGGAATCTATCACTAACTACTGTCTCTTACAGATATATCGTTACACAAGTTAGTAACTTGTGCGTCTCAACTAACAGATCGGAAAACCAAGGGTTGTCTATACCGATAATTAATGGTTCAGGGAGGAGAGGTAGAGCCCCTACATCAGCTTTAACTTCTAGTCCTTTTTGTGTTTGTAAGGTTATTCTGGCTAGGGGGTATTGTTTAATGTCCCCGTGTACACATCTGATGGAAACATATCTGCCGGACAAGAGAGACGAGGGGGGAACAAGTTCGTGTCGCACAACAGAGTGTTTACAACCAGAGTCCAAGAGGGCAGTTATAGGGTGGTTATTCAGTCTCAGACTCACATAAAACACCGGACCGGTCTCCTGAGCGTACAGGATCGACTGAGGTAGGTAGCTGACGTCCATGGGCTCGTCTTCCTTTTTTTCCTTCCTTTTCCTGCAGTACTTGGCTATGTGGCCCCACTCCCCACACTCGAAGCACTGAGGGCCGGTTGAAGGGAAAACCTCAAGTCGTCCCGACCGTGGTTTCGGGGGATCACCGAAGGTTTTAGTAGGTTTCTTTTCGTTTTTCCCCCACTGTAGGGGCTTCACAGACCTCTCAGGCTCCTTCCCTAGACTCCTGTTTTGAGCTCGTGCATAGGACGTGGCCATTTCCACAGCATGTTCGAGAGTAAGTCCCGCGTGCTGTCTCAACCATCTCTGTGTACCATAAGGCAATGCTTCCAGGAACTGCTCTAGATATATTTTATCCATAATTTCTTCTCGTGAGGCCTCCGTCGGCTTGAGCCAGCGGTCTGCTGCTTCTTTTATCTTATAAAAAAGAGTCTTTGGGGTGTCTCCCGGGGCACCCCGTTCCTGCCGAAAGCGAAGGCGATGGGCTTCCTCATCAACCCCTAGTCTGTCTAATATGAATTGTTTCACTTGGCCATATACGCTGGTTCCATCTCGGTTGGCTATCTGATACGCGGCCTGCGCCTCGCCAGTGAGTAGAGGCGCCAGGTAAAAGGGCCACCGGTCTGCTGGCCAAGCGCTAGCCCTGGCAGCTCGCTCGAAGTTAAAAAAAAATGAAACCGGACCCTCGCCAGGGACGTACTTTTGTAGCGGTATCACCGTTCCGGGTAAAGCAGGAGCTCTTCCTTTTCCCAAAACCTGTAGCAGTTGTGTCTGCCCCTCTGCGAGCTTTGTAACGTTTTCTGCCTGGGTTTGTATAGCCGAGGTGAAGACAGCCCGATCCATCTCAGCCTGGCTGGCGTTCTTTTCTACGGCCCATTCGAGTTTGTTTTGGACCTCTCTCATCTGGGCAATTAGTTGTTCCATCTTGTTTCAGATGGGGTGTGCCCGCATTCTCCACCACTTTGTCGGATGTGCAGGGAAGGGGTAGAGGGCGAGTGGCCCCAAAGGAAGCTAGGAGGCGTTTTAACAGTCAAGCTGGGGTTTGTTTATTCACGAGAACAGGAGAGTATCAAATAATAAAAGAAAAAAAGGGTCCCCAAGGGAGTCAGGTTCCAGGAGCGGTTCCTCTTCACCGGTTCCAGGAACGTCGGGAGGTAGGGACTTCCTAGATCTCCTCCGCGGTCCTCCAGGGCATGGCAGGAAGTAAAAGAAAACAAAACAGACCACGGATCAGTGGGAGTTGTTCTACTGCGAAAACTCGGGGAAGGGGAACGTGAGGGATCACCAACGGCAACAACGGAATGGTGGAGACCAGAAAAGAAGTGCTCTGTGGTGGCCACCCACAGCCTACCCATACCCTCCCCGTGACTGTGTGATCCCCCGTATGCGGTAGCGTACCTGCTCCAGCCACCCTCCTCTTGGAGCGGGGCGAATCGCGGTGCCGTCCTCCTCCGGGTAGCTCTCCAGGGGCAGGAACCTTGACCGTAGCCTTCTCCGCGACGTCCCCAGCGTCTTCTTCTCGCCTCTTATCCTCCGCTACTACGTCTTTTCGCTCCTCGGCGTGCGCGCCAGGGTGAGCGGACGCTTCCTTCTTCTCCTCACAGCCGCTCGTTGAGTGGTGTTCCGGAGTAGACGTCACGCACGCAGGTCCCTCCTCACGGGGAATCCAGGGAGAATGAAAGGGCCCGCCGTGCTCTTGCACCTGTAGTAGCAGGACATCGGAGTCAATGAGAGTCTCGGAGACAGCCAGCCCGGGAGCCCCCCGACAGCGTGCTAGTTGTTCGTTTGCTCTGGGGTCTTAGACAGCTGGTGTGGGATGCTAGAAACAACCCAATCCCACTTCCGAGAACTGTTTATTTTTTAGTGCCATGCGTCAACACCCCTAACTGTAAGTATGGGTCGTGGCTTGGTAAATACTGCTCCTACAAAAAAGCATATCCTTTAATGCACCGTGCACTACACGTAATGTAATATGATACTCTTAAGGATTGACTAACATACTTTAGTTAGGCCAACATTGCTGGTGCTTGCTAATGGCATGCTTGCACCTATTATCTTTGCTCACCAGCATGTTGGTAAGAGAAAGCCTCAATATATATCCTTTAAGGCCTTGTAGTCCCCATGTGCCTTCCTGCGTTTAAATGCAGCATATGGCAGACCTGGTATGCCTTCCTGCTTAAGTTGCATGCTTCACAAGTCTCCTGGTACATGTTTCATATGATATCAGTATTTCTCCGCAGCAGAGTTCGCAACTCTTCTGTACCTTACTGGTCCACTCAAACTGGAATCCTTGGAACAAGCTTGATTATTATCTTCATGGCTAGACCATGACATACTAACAGTTTGGTCCCGCCTGATCTGTAGTCGTGGAGTACATGCCCTATCTGAAAGAGACACGTTAGTGACAGATTCCTTACCTTAAAACATCCCCAGGCGTCAGGCTGGATCCGGAAAGTTTTTGCGTAGCAGTACCCTTGCGCGTCGGTAGGCGGCGTCGTGCGGCTCCGCGTCCGTCGTCGGCGTCGTGATCGCCGGGATGACGTCGCGGGCAGTACTTAGGCGCCGCCCTGCGCGCTGACGTCAGTTCTTCTTTTCCGCGCCAGCAAGCGCAGATCCGGGAAGAGCAGTGCCCTAGTCATTTTTTGACTAACTTTTTGGGTGAATTTTTTCACTGTTTCTTCGATCGACTCCAAGGTGTCGTAGGGATGCCCGGCTTTAAACGTTGCGACGCCTGTGCCCGGATGATGTCCATCACAGACCCGCATCTGGAGTGTCTCTTCTGCCGAGGCCACGACACGAAGTCGTGTTCCGACTGCCGGGCCCTCAACCCGAAAGCTTTGCGAGAGCGGTCTCGAAAGCTCCTCGAGGCCCGGCATTCGGCTCCGCGCCATTCCAAGCCCCGGTCGCGTGAGAGGTCGAGGGGTCGGTCGCGGAGTCCTCACCGGTCGTCGGGATCCAAGTCTTCGTCGTCCGGTAAGTCTAAGCACAAGAAGTCCAAAAAGCCTCATCGCTCTAGGACTTCGCCTCACCGGTCTCGCGACTCGGCTGAGGCCCCTCCCGGCACCGTCCCCGCCCCCACGGCCCCGGACATGCCTGTGGAGTCGCCCCCGCAATACCCGTCCTTCCCGGATTCGGGGGCAGATCCGGCCCAAATACAGGAATTCCTGTCGGCCATGGCCCGCCTCTTCGGGCCTCAAGGTCCCTCCGGTGCGCCTTCGGGCCCCGCGGGCCCTGATGGGGTTGCCCCGGCGTCGCCGCCGACTCCGGTCCCGGCGTCGCTCGTGCCTCCAGCCTCGATCCCGGCTCCGGCCCCGGCCTCGATCCCGGCTCCGGTGGTACCGCAACCCCCATCGACGCCGGTCGACCTGACCACGCCTCCGCCGGCGCAGATGTCTCCGGTGCCGTTCCTGACGCCGCCCGGGACTCCGGGCGGCGTCGTCCCCATGTACTTTCCGGCTCCGGACATGGAGCCGGACCGACGTCGCTCGACGCCGGTTCCGGCGCCGATGGGACCTTGGGTCCCAAATGTCCCTCCTCCTCCTTATTTTGAACCGGAGGAGGACCAGGAGGACTGGGAGGGGTCTGAGGACCCTCTGGCACAGCAGTGTCAGTATGATGAGGACTGGGCAGAGGAACTAGGGGATGCCAGTGGTCTAGATACTTCCCCTGACACTGGCATGCTGTCTCCTCCCGTGGCTACGGAGGAGGGAGCCAATTTTGCAACGGTGTTGCGTAGGGCAGCTGGAGCCTTACATCTCCGACTCCCTACGGTGACGGTCAAGACTAATCTCTTGACAGAAGTGCTTCAGCCGGCGGCCTCCTCCTTGGAGACTGTGCTGCCGTTTAACGATGCACTTACTGACGTTCTTTGGGCGCCTGGTCCAAGCCCAACACAGGGGCTCCTGTGGATAGGAACGTGTCCCGACGCCATCGCCCAGCTCCGGGCGACCCCTTGTTTCTCTCTGTCCACCCCACTCCTGAGAGCTTGGTTGTCCAAGCCTCCGCTTCCCAAACCGCCTTCCCTACCGCCCCTCCGGATAGGGAATCCAAACGCCTGGATCAATTTGGGAAGAAGGGTTTTTCTTCCTCCAGTGCTGGCTTGCGGTCCATCAACACCGCTTGTCTTTTGGGCCGATATACCCACTCCTTGTGGGATTCGGTGACGACTGTTTTGCCCCAGTGTTCTGAGGAGGTCCAGACGCTGCTTTCCCGCGCCATTGCGGAAGGAAGGGATGCGGCCAAATACACCATACGATGTGGCCTTGATACCGCCGACTCGCTGGGCAGATCTATTGCAACGACGGTGGCGCTGCGTCGCCACGCCTGGCTGAGAACCACTGGTTTTTCAGGGGATGTCCAGAATGCTCTCATGGACATGCCCTTTGATGGAGTCGGTCTTTTTGGTTCCAAAGCAGACCATACGTTGGAGCGCTTTAAGGACTCACGGGCTACTGCCAAGTCCCTGGGCCTTTCTGCTACACGCCCTCCGCTACCTTCTGCTTTTCGCCCCTATCGTGGCCACGGAAGGGGCGCCCAGTCACGTCAGCAGCCCAGCCACCGGCCCGCGCAGCAGGCGTCTTCGCGTGGCCGAGGACGTGGATACCGCCGTGGCGGTTCGGGCAACCAGCGTGCGGGTCAGGCCACCACCTCCAACCCGTCCGCGGCCTCCAAGCCCTCCTAGTCCCTCCTTTCAGGTGCACAGCACGCCAGTAGGGGGCAGGGTCCGCCATCACCTTCACCACTGGCGTCCCATCACCTCGGACAGGTGGGTCTTGGACATTGTCCGAAGGGGCTACTCCCTCCCCTTCGAGACCACCCCCCCAGCCATGCCACCTCAATTCCGCCGCATGTCAGGGGATCACTTGGTGCTTCTACAGAAGGAAGTCACGGCCCTCTTGGCCAAGAGGGCCATCGAGCATGTTCCGACCCCAGAAGTAGGGCGTGGTTGCTACTCCCACTACTTTCTGGTGCCCAAAAGGACAAGGAGGACATGCGTCCTATCTTGGACCTCCGGAACGTCAATCGCTTCCTCCGGAAGGAGAAGTTCAAGATGCTCACCCTAGCTCAGGTCTTGACTGCCCTAGACCCTGGAGACTGGTTGGTGGCGTTGGACTTGCAGGACGCCTATTTCCACATCCCCGTCCTGCCGGCCCACCGGCGTTTCCTTCGGTTCACGGTAGGCCTCGAGCATTTTCAGTTCACCGTGCTCCCCTTTGGCCTTACCAGTGCCCCTCGGGTGTTAACGAAAGTGATGGCGGTGGTCGCAGCTCATCTGCGCCGGGCAGGGGTTTCAGTCTTCCCCTACCTCGACGACTGGCTGCTGAAGGCGGGCTCGTCCCAGGCAATCGTCTCCCACCTCCAGACTACGGCCGAACTCCTGCACTCGCTGGCGTTCTCCATCAATGTGCCGAAGTCGCATCTGATTCCTTCTCCACAGCTCCTTTTCATCGGAGCAGTTCTGGACACGACGCAGTTTGGGCCTATCCTCCCGAACGGCGAGTCCGGGATATTCAGGCTATGATTCCGATCTTTCAGCCTTTATCCTGGGTTTCGGTACGGATGACCCTGAGGCTGCTGGGCCTCATGGCCTCCTGCATCCTGCTGGTCAATCATGCCAGATGGCATATGCGGGCTCTGCAGTGGGACCTGAAGTTCCAGTGGGCGCAGCACCAGGGCAACCTGTCCGATCACGTCCAGATCTCGGAGGGGACTGCAAAACAGTTGCAGTGGTGGCTCTCGAACCGGCAATGGGTCATGGGCAGATCCCTCTCCCTTCCCCAGCCAGAGCACACAGTTGTGACGGACGCGTCCCTTCTGGGATGGGGCGGTCACATGGGAGAGGCGGAGATCAGAGGCCTCTGGTCTCCGGCGGAGTCCCGGCTCCATATCAACCTTCTGGAGCTCCGGGCGATCCGACTTGCACTCAAGGCATTCCTTCCCTCTGTCAAAGGGAAGGTAGTGCAGGTGTTCACAGGCAACACCACCGCCATGTGGTACTGCAACAAACAGGGCGGGGTGGGGTCGTGGACCCTCTGTCAGGAGGCTCTGCGCCTCTGGACATGGCTGGAACATCAGGGCATGTTCCTGATGGTTCAACACCTGGCAGGTTCCCTGAACGCCAGGGCGGACGAACTCAGCCGCAGGTGCATGATGGATCACGAATGGCGTCTTCACTCGGAAGTGGCGCAAGGACTCTTTCTACAATGGGGAGAGCCTTGGTTAGATCTATTCGCCACCGAAGAGAACGCGCAATGTCATCAGTTCTGCGCGTTGGAATTTCCAAGGCGGCACTCGCTCGGCGACGCTTTTCGTCGCGAGTGGAGTTGCGGTCTGTTGTACGCCTTTCCGCCTATACCACTTCTACCCAGAGTGTTGAAGAAGATTCGGCACGACCGGGCCCAAGTCATCCTTGTGGCTCCGGACTGGGCTCAAAGAGTTTGGTATCCCGAGCTACTCAGTATGAGCGTAGATCCCCCGATCCGTCTGCCTCTTCGGGAGGATCTTCTGTCGCAGCAGCAGGGGACGGTCCTCCACCCGAACCTGTCCAGTCTACACCTGCTTGCGTGGAGATTGAGCGGCGGCAGTTGATTCCTTTCGACTTCCCTCCCGAAGTTTGTGATGTGATTCTGGCAGCCAGGCGTCCCTCCACTAAGGTGGTATACGCCTGCAGGTGGAACAAATTTGTGGCATGGTGCACAGCAAAGGCTGTGAATCCCTTTCTGCCCCTCTTTCTGAGGTCCTTCTGTTCCTTCTTTCTCTGGCCCAACAGGGTTCTGCCCTGGGTACCATCAAGGGTTATCTTTGTGCTATCTCGGCCTTCCTCAGGCTCCCTGATCAGCCCTCCCTTTTCAAGTCCCCTGTTGTTAACAGGTTCTTAAAAGGCATTACACACCTCTTCCCTCCTGTTCCGTTTGTAATGCCTCAGTGGGACTTGAACTTGGTTCTTACCTTTTTAATGTGCGCTCCCTTTGAGCCTCTACATAACTGTCCTCTTCGTCTTCTGACTCTGAAGACAGCCTTTCTGGTGGCCATCACCTCAGCTCGGCGGGTGAGTGAACTCCAGGCTCTATCTTGCAAACCTCCCTTTCTGTCTGTTCATCCAGACAAGGTTGTTCTTCGGACGCGTCCGTCCTTCTTGCCAAAGGTGGTTACTGCCTTCCACATTGGGCAGACCATCACTTTGCCTACCTTCTTTCCGCCTCCGCATCCTTCCAGAGAGGAAGAGAGGCTCCACCGTCTGGACCCAAAACGTGCGCTCTCCTTCTATATCGACCGCACAAAACACTTCCGGGTGGATGACCAACTCTTTGTTGGCTACGTGGGCGCCAAAAAGAGTCGGGCGGTGCACAAGAGAACCATCTCCCGCTGGGTTACCTTGTGCATCAAGACCTGCTATTCTTTGGCTAAGAAGGAGCCTCCTGTTGGGCTGCGTGCCCATTCCACCAGGGCAACGGCTGCTACCACGGCCTTGGGCTGCGGTGTTCCGCTGCCGGTTATCTGTCAGGCAGCTACGTGGGCCTCGCTGCACACGTTTACGGCTTCTTTGGCCGTTCTGTCCTCCAGGACTTCCTTGTCTGATCTTTGTTCGCAGACCCAC
Organism: Calotriton arnoldi; assembly: GCA_963921515.1. Lineage (NCBI taxonomy): Eukaryota > Metazoa > Chordata > Amphibia > Caudata > Salamandridae > Calotriton > Calotriton arnoldi. The sequence goes on from CAWUFW010023523.1 coordinate 28,252, forward strand.
CACCGGGGTTGGTATTGCTGGGGTATCTATTCTAAGGTAAGTAATCTGTCACTAACGTGTCTCTTTCAGATGCACAAGTTACTAACTTGTGTAACGATATATCTGTAAGAGACAGTAGTTAGTGACAGATTCCTTACCGCCCACCCATCCTCCCCGTTCTGCGAACTGATTTCTAGGGTTAAGGACATCCCTTTCAGGGCCCTAGTATTTTTCAGACACCTATGTCAGCTTCTTGCATGGCTCTGCGTTCCTGGCGCGGAAAGTCGTGTACACAACTGACGTCAGCGCGCAGGGGCGGCGTCTAAGTACTGCCCGCGACGTCATCCCGGCGATCACGACGACGGACGCGGAGCCGCACGACGCCGCCTACCGACGCGCAAGGGTACTGCTACGCAAAAACTTTCTGGATCCAGCCTGGGGATATTCTAAGGTAAGGAATCTGTCACTAACTACTGTCTCTTACAGATATATCGTTACACAAGTTAGTAACTTGTGCTTTACGTGCACCCTTAAATGACGATTCAAATCTCTGTTGTGCTTGGGCCACTTAATATCTTGTGAATGTGAGCCGTGTGTCAGTGAGGTACCTTAGGGGTGGGTTGCTTCACTGTGTGGATATATTAGGAGTAGACAACAATTGCACCAATTATTTCTTTATTTCACCATTATACATTTGTATAATTCAAGTCTTGAAGAGAATAATCATTGCGCACAGTAAGCTTTTCACATCTTCAATGTCAAATGTTTAGATAGTGGTGACAATAAAAGGCAAAAAGAAAGGAAAAAGAAAGGCAAACGGTTCACAGACAAGTGGTATCTACGTCCATAAGAAATCTGTGTAAATTGATGGTTCTGAGATGTAATGTACAAGTTCTAATGTGGTGATGGAAGGTGGGTACATTGAGAAAGTAATATGAGGGTATGCGAGTGGAGAGTAGAGTCGTCCATGTGAATCGTTATGCTAACACTATAAAGTCTATCTAAAGTTAAGCTAGGAGTGTGGTATGTCTCTGACTAAATTGTGTCGATATTCCTATTTGTGCAGCTTTATTTGATGTCTACTTGCTCCTTCAGCACTGTAGATAAATCATTAGAGCTGATCCTTTATAAGTTGCTAAGTTTTTAGTATTTTGGTTTATATATGTGTTGGAAGGAAAAAAAACACACATTTTAAATGTATCTTGATGGTCTGTAATCTGTATACTTGTTCACAAACAGCTGTTCTGAAAAGTTCAGAGAGCCATTCTAGAACTGTAGGTGTTATCTGAAAGACAAAATTAGTTCTAGATTCCTTACCTTTAGAATTACCCCCAGGCGTCAGACTGGATCCGGAGAATTTTTCGTCAGCAGTACCCCTGCGCGTCGAAACGTGGCGTCGGTCGGCTCCGCGTTCGTCGTTGACGTCGTGGTCGCCGGGATGACGTCGCGGTATTTACATAGACGCCGCCCTCGCGCGCTGATGTCAGTTCTTTCTTTTTCCGTGCCAGCCAGCGCAGATCCGGAGAGAGCGGTACCTCCAGTCACTTTTTGACTGATCTTTTTGCTACTTTTGTCGACACCGTTTTTGAGTCCATCGACTCCTGGTGCACGTAGGGATGCCTGGTTTCAAGGCTTGCGGATCCTGCCGAAAGCTGATGTCGGTGACGTATCCGCATCGCGTGTGCCTGTGGTGCCTGGAGCGCAACCACGACCCCAAGTCGTGCTATGACTGCCGGACCATGAATCCGAAGTCTTTGCGGGAGCGGTCCCGAAAGCTTCTTGAGGCCCGGCAGTCCGCGCCGTTCATGGTCCCGGTTGCGCGGCAGGTCGAGGGGCCGTCTCGCTGAGTCACCACCACCACTTGTCCTCGAAGTCTTCGCACTCCTCAGGTAAGTCGAAGCACAAGAAGAAGTCGAAGAATCATCGTCGCTCTTCGACTTCTCCCCGTCCGTCAGCCGACGTGACTAGGGTTGCGGACGGTGCCCATCCCGCGGCTCCGCGTGCGGAGCCCGAAGGGTCGGCTCCGAGTTTCCTTTCCTTTCCGGGAGCCAGAGCGACCCCTGCCCAGCTTCGAAGCTTTTACGAAGCGATGCATACCATCTTTGGGCATCCAGACTCCGCTGGCGCGCCTTCGGGCCCCGCTTACTCGGCTGGGGGCCCTGGGCCTTCGACGCCGGTGGCTCTGGCCCCGGCACCACAGGGTCCCCTTGGATCCAGGCCTGGATCTGGATCGGCACCGGTCGACCTGATAACACCTCCCCCGGCACCGATTCCACCGGCACCACGTCCGCAGCCGACGCCGGTTTTGTCCTCCGCCGGCGTCGACCGTTCCTCCAGCCTGATATAGACGGGGAGCCGGACCGACGTCGGATCCGGCGCCGACGGGTACTTTTGTGTCCCTGTTCTACCCTGGTGTTCCTCTCAGGCCAGATTGGCAACCAGAGGAGGGTGAGGAGGACTGGAGGGGTCTGGAGACCCTTTAACAGACCAGTTGGATGACCCGGACTGGAGAGAGGAGTTGGGGGAAGCCAGTGGTCTGGATTCCTCCCCAGACCTTGGCATTTTGTCTCCTCCTACCGTGGCTATGGAGAAGGGAGCTTCTTAAGCAGTGGTGGTGCGTAGGGCAGCTGAGGCTCTCAACCTCGAGCTACCTATGGTGGCAGTCAGGACTAACCTCCTGACAGAGGTGCTTAAACCGGCAGCGAGCTCTTTGGAGCCCCTGCTGCCGTTCAATGAAGCCCTAACTGACATCCTTTGGGCACCTGGTCCCAGGCCCAACACAGGGGCTCCTGTGGATAGGATGATCGCCCGACGCCACCGCCCGGCTCCGGTTGACCCCACTTTCCTCTCCCAACACCCCACCCCTGAGAGCTTGGTGGTCCAAGCCTTGACGTCCAAAGGCGCATTCCCTAACGCTCCACCTGATAGGGAATCCAAAAAGCTGGACCATCTTGGGAAGATGTTTTCTTCCTCCAGCTTGGGACTGCGGTCGGTAAACACCGCATGTCTGCTGGGCCGTTACACCCACTCCGTGTGGGATACAGTAGCGCAGGTGCTGCCCCAGTGCCCGGAGGAGGCCGGGGCCGTGCTATCCCGTGCAGTCGCCGAGGGGAGAGACGCAGCCAAGTTTACCATACGATGTGAACTGGACACCGCCGACTCGCTAGGCAGGACGATTTCAACGTCGGTAGCCCTTTGACGCTATGCCTGGCTGAGGTCGACTGGTTTTTCCGGGGATGTCCAGGCTACCCTGATGGACATGCCCTTTGATGGCCGTCGCCTGTTCCGCAACAAAGCAGACAGCGCGCTAGAGCGCTTCAAGGACTCTTGGGCTACGGCCAAGTCCTTGGGCCTCTCCACCACCCGCCCTGCGCAGTCTGTTTTTCGCCCCTTTCGTGGCTACGGAGAGGTGCCCGCCATGTTCCACCCAGAGCCATAGGCTGGCGCAAGCTGCTCAGCCCCTGCGGGGCCGGGGACGTGGGACCCACCGTAGTGGGTCTGGGGGCCAGCGAGCGGGCCAGTCCACCAGTGCCCCCTCTGCAGCAGCCTCCAAACCCTCCTAGTTCGACCTTTCAGGGCCACTAATCGCCAGTGGGCGGCAGGATTCGCCAACACCTCCCCCACTGGTGCACCATCACGTCGGACAGGTGGGTTTTGCAGATAGTCCGAAGGGGCTACTCCCTCCCCTTCGAGACTAGTCCGCCACCTCAGTACCATCGCATGTCAGAGGATCATCTGGCCCTTCTCCAACAGGAAGTTACGGCTCTCTTGGCCAGGGGAGCCATCGAGCGAGTTCCTGCCCCAGAAATAGGTTGTTGTTGCTATTCCCATTACTTTCTGGTGCCCAAGAAGGACAAAGGCCTGCGTCCTATCTTGGATCTCAGGAACGTCAACCGCTTCCTCTGGAAGGAGAAGTTCAAAATCTTGTCGCTAGCTCAGGTCCTGTCTGCCCTCGACCCTGGAGACTGGATGGTAGCGTTGGACTTTCAGGACGCTTACTTTCACATCCCCGTCTTGCCGGCCCACCGGCGTTACCTGCGGTTCACGATAGTCCACAAGCACTTTCAGTTTACCGTGCTCCCCTTTGGCCTTACCAGCACCCTCGGGTGTTCACGAAAGTGATGGCGGTGGTCGCAGCTCATCTGCGCAGATCAGGGGTTCCAGTCTTCCCCTATCTCGACGATTGGCTGTTAAAGGCGGGCTCGCCCCAGGCAGGCAGTCGTCTCCCACCTCCAGGCTATGGCGGACCTCCTGCACTCGCTGGGGTTCACTATAAACGTGCCGAAGTCACATCTGATTCCCTCTCAGAAGCTCCTTTTCATCGGAGCGGTTCTGGACACGACGCAGTTTCGCGCTTATCCTCCTGAGCAGCGAGTCCGGGATATTCAGGGTATGATTCCGATCTTTCAGTCTCTATCCCAGGTTTCGGTCAGAATGACCCTGAGGCTGCTGGGCCTCATGGCCTCCTGCAGGCAGATCATGCCAGGTGGCATATGCGGGCACTGCAGTGGGACCTGAAGTTCCAGTGGGCCCAACATCAGGGGAATCTGTCCAATTGTGTTCAGATCTCGGAGGGCACTGCACGACAATTGCACTGGTGGCTAACGAACCAGGATTAGGTCAACGGCAGATCCCTCTCCCTTCCCCCACCGGAGTTCACAGCGGTGACGGATGCATCACTTCTGGGGTGGGGAGGCCACATGGGAGAGGCGGAGATCAGAGGCCTCTGGTCTCCAGCGGAGTCCGGGCTCCACATCAACCTTCTGGAGCTCTGGGCGATCCGTCTTGCGCTAAAAGCATTCCTTCCCTCTGTCCGGGGAAGAGTACTGCAGGTGTTCACGGATAACACCACCGCCATGTGGTACTGCAACAAAAGGGCAGGATGGGGTCGTGGACCCTATGTCAAGAGGCTCTCTGTCTCTGGATATGGCTGGAACATCAGGGCATATCCCTGGTGGTTCAACACCTGGCAGGTTCACTGAACGCCAGGGCGGACAAACTCAGCCGCAGGTGCATAATGGATCACAAATGGCGTCTTCATTTGGAGGTGGTGCAAGGTCTCTTTCAACAGTGGGGAGAACCTTGGTTAGATCTATTCGCAACCGAAGAGAACGCGCAATGTCAGCAATTCTGCGCGTTGGAATTTCCAAGGCGGCACTCGCTAGGCGACGCTTTTCGTCGCAAGTGGAGTTGCGGTCTTCTACACGTCTTTCCGCCTATACCATTTCTGCCCAGAGTGCTGAAGAAGATCAAGCGCGACCGGGCCCAAGTCATTCTTGTGGCTCCGGATTGGGCACGAAGAGACTGGTATCCTGAGCTATTACACATGGCCATCGATCCTCCGATCAGACTGCCTCTTCGGGAGGATCTTCTGTCGCAGCATCAGGGGATGGTCCTCCATCCGAACCTGTCCAGCCTCCACCTCCTTGCGTGGAGATTGAGCGGCGACAGTTGACAGTCTTCGACCTTCCTCCCGAAGTCTGTGATGTTATCATAGCAGCCAGGCGTCCCTCCACTAAAACGGTATACGCCTGCAGATGGAACAAATTTGTGGCATGGTGCGCAGCAAAGGCTGTGGATCCCCTTTCTGCCCCTCTTTCTGAGGTTCTTTTGTTCCTCCTTTCTTTGGCCCAGCAGGGCTCTGCTCTGGGCACTCTTAAGGGCTATCTCTGAGCCATTTCAGCCGTTCTTATGCTTCCTGAGCAGCCTTCTCTGTTCAAGTCCCCTGTTGTAAATCGCTTTCCTAAGGGCATTACTCCTCTTTTTCCTCCTGTTCCCTTCGTAATGCCTCAGTGGGACTTGAACTTGGTTCTTACTTATCTTATGTGCGCTCCCTTTGAGCCGCTACATAACAGTCCTGTCAGACTTCTTACTTTAAAGACTGCCTTTCTGGTTGCCATCACCTCTACTCGCAGGGTGAGTGAGCTCCAGGCTCTTTCTTCAAAACATCCTGTTCTGGCGGTTCATCCGGACAAGGTTGTCCTTCGAACTCGACCCTTTTTTCTTCCCAAAGTGGTTACTTTTTTCCACATTGGTCAAACCATCACTTTGCCCACCTTCTTTCCGCCTCCGCATCCTTCTAAGGAGGAAGAGAGGCTCCACCGTCTGGATCCAAAACTTGCGCTTTTATTTTATTTGGATCGCACCAAGCAATTCCGGGTGGATGACCAGCTCTTTGTTGACTACATGGGTGCCAAAAAAGGTCAGGCCGTGCACAAACGGACCCTCTCTAGGTGGGTCGTTCTGTGCATTAAAGTTTGCTACTCTTTGGCAAAGATGGATCCTCCAGTGGGACTGCGCACCCATTCCACCAGGGCGACGGCAGCTACCACTGCTTTGGGACAGGGAGTCCCCCTCAATGACATCTGTCAGGCAGCTACGTGGGCATCTCTGCACACGTTCACAAAACACTACTGCCTGAACAGCCAAGTCCGGAGAGACGGCTTCTTTGGCCGTACTGTTTGCCAGGATTTTCTGGTGTGAACTTGGTTCGCAGACCCACCTTCGGGGTTGGTATTGCTGGGGTATCTATTCTAAAGGTAAGGAATCTATAACTAATTGTCTCTTTCAGATGAACAAGTTACTTACCTTCGGTAACGATATATCTGTAAGAGACATAAATTAGTTATGCGAACTGACTTCTAGGGTCAGGGAATCCCTTTCAGGGCCCTAGTTTTGTGCATCAGTGGTCAGTGACTTGCATGGCTCTGCGCTTCTGGCGTGGAATGTCGTGTAAAAGAACTGACGTCAGCACGCGAGGGCAGCGTCTTTGTAGCTACCGCAACGTCATCCCTGTGACCATGACGCCGAACGCGGAGCCGACCGACGCCACCTTTCGAAGTGCAGGGATACTGCTGATGAAAAATTCTCCGGATCCAGTCTGACCCCTGTGGGTAATTCTAAAGGTAAGGAATCTATAACTAATCTATGTCTCTTACAGATATATTGTTACCGAAGGTAAGTAACTTGTTCGTTAGTTGTCTTTCAGGATAGAGACTTTTGCAGCTGCCAGTTATTTGTTTTCATAATTTCACTTTAATGAGTCGCTTAAGTCGTGAAGTAGGCCTAGTGTATTGAGGCTTGTTTCTTACTTCTAACTGCAGATTCATCACTTTAGAATAGCCCCCAGAAGCAAGACTGGATCTGGATAATTTTTTCAAAGCAGTTCTCCTGCGCAGTGCTAGGTAGCATCATGTGGCTCCTCGTTGGCTCTACAACTCCTCCGAAGTGATGGACTGAAGCTGCATATAAGCGCCACTCGTGTGCTGATGCCAGTTCCTTTCTTTCTATGCCTTCCGACTTGGATTTAGAGCTCCACTCCGATTGTCGGTTATTCAAAGGCTTCTAAAAAGATTTCACAGTGTGCTAGGAAACTATGTCCCCAATTAAAACAACAGGTATCAATCCATGCCACGACTGCAGGTCTGAAGGTTTCGGTCATGGGCCAGCACCAGATGTGTCTTTTGTGTCTGGGCATAGGACACAACCCTGAGTCGTGTGATAAGTATACCTTCAAGCACCCGAAGGCGATCTGAGACCAGGAGGCGAAGTTGTATGTAGCGGAACACAAGAAGATGCATGCTTTGCATAGGACCTGCTCCATTCAATCACTATTTGTATAGCGCGGCTTATCACCCCAGGGGTTATCCAGGCACTGAGGGATGGAGAGCCTTAGTCGAAGAGCCATGTAACTTTTCCTGACTTCAGCGAGGGAAGGGGAGGTTCAGAGGTGGAGTCAAAGGTCGTTGCAGGACTTGGCGGCGAGAAAGACCTCCGCTGCGGCTTTGCCGGATGCGAGGGAGGTGGATCAGAGATTTCTGGTCACCTGGTGGAAGGTCAGGCAGTGGTTGATGTAGGAGGGTCCAGCATTGTGGAGGGCCTTGTAGGCATGGGTCAGAAGCTTGAACTGGCATCTCTTCTGGAAAGGGAGCCAGTGAAGGCTTCTGAGGTGGGGGGTGAGGCTTGTCCATTTGGGGAGGTTGAGAATGAGTCTGGCTGAGGCGTTCTGTATAGTCTGTAGTCGTTTGAGGAGATGCGAGGTTGTTCTAGTGAAGAGAGTGTTTACGTAATCCGGTCGGCTGGTGACGACGGCTTGGCACGGTTTTCCTCACATGAAATGTCGCTCATTTTCCTCCCTGGACCCGAAACTTTGGAATTCTCTCCCGGTTGCTCTCAGAACTGTCACTCCCTGCTTACCTTTCCTAAGAACCTGAAGACATTGCTCTTTAGCTGCCATCCCTGATTTTCTGCTACACGGAGTGTTGTTTAGCAGCCTGCTACAGCTCTTCTTGCTGCCTTGTCCAGCGCTGGGAGACCCTTGTTGGGTAGCTGCGCGCTTTATACGTTCCCAATTCAATTCAAGGGAGAGGCACGAGTGGGCTCTGCTTTCTTTAGGGAAGACAGTCGTCCCGAAAGGGTGGTGGCAGCTAAATGACCCCAGCGACAGGCTGTGGGTGAGGGTCCAGAGAGGTGGCATCTTTAGGGTGCGTGGACCCCAAAGAAGAAGGGTACTGGGTGAAATAATCTTCAGAAGGTGGACCAGCTAGTGACCCAGGGGATAGGGTTTAGACCTATCCCAGGTGACCGCATCAGTGCTGAGGCACTGTACCCTTGTCCAGAGAGGTGGTACGCATAGTGTTTCGTAACCAAGGGTAAGGGTAGGCCTAGTTGGGCTCTGTCCATGTAGACCGTGAGTGACCTAGATGCATCTAACCTAGAGCCAGTGGGGTTCCTAGGGCAGACGGTGATCCCTGTAATGGGTGAAGGTCTCATAGCTGGGTGAGGTAGGTGGTCTCAGCGGATAACTGGTGAGTAGGGGGTCTGGTCAGAACCCCTCTCTGGTTATCGCTGACTAGGGGAAGAATACCCATGCATCGTGGCTATTTCTTCTCCGTAGGAACCAGCTGGGCGCGGCATGTGTGAGAAGGTGGTTCTGACCATCTGCGCCGTCCAGATTTTTCGCTTTTTGATTACCTGATTTTGGAACATATAATGTGGGAGAGCCTCATAAGTTGGGACTCACCCACGGTAAACTCATATCTGAAAGAGACACGTTAGTGACAGATTCCTTACCTTAGAATATCCCCAGGCGTCAGGCTGGATCCGGAAAGTTTTCTGCGTAGCAGTACCCTTGCGCGTCGGTAGGCGGCGTCGTGCGGCTCCGCGTCCATCGTCGGCGTCGTGATCGCCGGGATGACGTCGCGGGCAGTACTTAGACGCCGCCCCTGCGCGCTGACGTCAGTTCTTCTTTTTCCGCGCCAGTAAGCGCAGATCCGGGAAGAGCAGTGCCCTAGTCACTTTTTGACTATCTTTTTTGTGAATTTTTTCACTGTTTCTTCAACGAGTCTTCACGACTCCTAAGGTGTCGTAGGGATACCCGGCTTTAAGCCCTGCGAGGAATGTGGTCGCATGATGTCGATCACGGACCCGCATCTCGAGTGTCTCTTCTGTCTCGGCCGAGACCACGACACGAAGTCGTGCCCTGACTGCCGGAAACTTAATCCGAAGGCTTTGCGAGAGCGGTCTCGAAAGCTCCTCGAAGTCCGGCAGTCGGCTCCGCGCCGCACCAAGCCCCGGTCCCGGGAGAGGTCGAGGGGCCGGACGCGGAGTCCCCGCCGTTCGTCGGAATCCAAGTCTTCGCGCTCCTCCGGTAAGTCGAAGCACAAGAAGTCTAAGCGGCATCATCGCTCTAAGACTTCGCCTCGCCGGTCTCGCGACTCGGCTGAGGTCCCTGTCGGCACCGTCCCCGCCCCGCGGCCCCGGACGTGCCTGTCGAGTTACCCCCGCATTACCCGTCCTTCCCGGGTTCGGGGGCGACTCAGGCCCAAATACAGGAGTTCCTGTCGGCCATGGCCCGCCTCTTCGGGCCTTCAGGTCCCTCCGGTGCGCCTTCGGGCCCCGCGGGCCCTGATGGGGTTGCTCCGGCGTCGCCGTCGACTCCGGTCCCGGCGTCGCCTGTCCCACCGGCCTTCATCCCGGTCTCGGCTCCGGCCCCGGCCTCGATCCCGGCTCCGGTGGTGCCGCAACCTCCATCGACGCCGGTTGACCTAAACACGCCTCCGCCGACGCCGATGTCCCCGGTGCCGTTCCTGACGCCGTCCGGGGCTCCGGACGGCGTCGTTCCCCGGTACTCTCCGGCTCCGGACATGGAGCCGGACCGGCGTCGCCCGACGCCGGTTCCGGCGCCGATGAGACCTTGGGTCCCTAATGTCCCTCCTCCTCCATATTTTGAACCTGAGGAGGACCAGGAGAGCTGGGAGGGGTCTGAGGACCCTCTCACACAACAGTGCGAGTTTGACCCGGACTGGGTTGAGGAACTTGGGGATGCCAGTGGTCTGGACACCTCCCTGACTCTGGCATGCTGTCTCCTCCCGTGGCTACGGAGGAGGGGGCTAATTTTGCAACGGTGTTGCGTAGAGCTGCTGGAGCCTTGAATCTCCAGTTGCCTACAGTGGCCGTCAGGACTAACCTCCTGACTGAAGTGCTTCAGCCGGCGGCCTCCTCTTCGGAGACTGTGCTGCCGTTCAACGATGCACTAACTGACGTTCTTTTGGGTGCCTGGTCCAAACCCACCACAGGGGCTCCTGTGGATAGGAACGTGGCCCGACGCCATCGCCCTGCTCTGGGCGACCCCCTGTTTCTCTCCCAACACCCCACCCCTGAGAGCTTGGTTGTCCAAGCCTCTGCCTCCCAAACCGCCTTCCCTACCGCCCCTCCGGATAGGGAATCCAAGCGCCTGGATCACTTTGGGAAGAAGGCTTTCTCTTCCTCCAGTGCTGGCTTGCGGTCCGTTAACACCGCTTGCCTTTTGGGCCGATACACCCACTCCCTGTGGGATTCGGTGGCGACTGTTTTGCCTCAGTGCTCTGAGGAGGTCCAGACACTGCTTACCCGCGCCATTGCGGAAGGGCGTGATGCGGCTAAATACACCATCCGCTGTGGCCTTGATACCACCGACTCACTGGGCAGATCGCTTGCAACGACGGTGGCGCTGCGTCGCCACGCCTGGCTGAGAACCACTGGTTTTTCAGGGGATGTCCAGAATACACTCATGGACATGCCCTTTGATGGAGTCGGTCTTTTTGGTTCGAAGGCAGACCATGCGCTGGAGCGTTTCAAGGACTCGCGGGCTACTGCTAAGTCCCTGGGCCTTGCTGTTGTGCGCCCTCCGCTCACGTCTGCTTTTCGCCCCTTTCGTGGCCACGGAAGGGGCGCCCAGTCACGTCAACAGCCCGGCCAACGGCCCGCGCAGCAAACGCCTTCGCGTGGCCGAGGACGTGGATACCGCCGTGGCGGTTCGGGCAACCAGCGTGCGGGTCAGGCCACCACCTCCAACCCGTCCGCGGCCTCCAAGCCCTCCTAGTCCTCCTTTCAGGTGCACAGCATGCCAGTCTGGGGCAGGGTCCGCCATCACCTTCACCACTGGCGTCCCATCACCTCGGACAGGTGGGTCTTGGACATTGTCCGAAGGGGCTACTCCCTCCCCTTCGAGACCACCCCCCCAGCCATGCCACCTCAATTCTACCGCATGTCAGGGGATCACTTGGTGCTTCTACAGAAGGAAGTCACGGCCCTCTTGGCCAAGAGGGCCATCGAGCATGTTCCGACCCCAGAAGTAGGGCGTGGTTGCTACTCCCACTACTTTCTGGTGCCCAAAAAGGACAAGGAGGACATCTTGGACCTCCGGAACGTCAATCGCTTCCTCCGGAAGGAGAAGTTCAAGATGCTCACCCTAGCTCAGGTCTTGTCTGCCCTCGACCCTGGAGACTGGCTGGTAGCGTTGGACTTGCAGGACGCTTATTTCCACATCCCCGTCCTGCCGGCCCACCGGCGTTACCTACGGTTCACGGTAGGCCTCGAGCACTTTCAGTTCACCGTGCTCCCCTTTGGCCTTACCAGTGCCCCTCGGGTGTTCACGAAAGTGATGGCGGTGGTCGCAGCTCATCTGCGCCGGGCAGGGGTTTCAGTCTTCCCCTACCTCGACGACTGGCTGCTGAAGGCGGGCTCCTCCCAGGCAGTCGTCTCCCACCTCCAGACTACGGCCGAACTCCTGCACTCGCTGGGGTTCTCCATCAATGTGCCAAAGTCGCATCTGGTTCCTTCTCCACAGCTCCTTTTCATCGGAGTAGTTCTGGACACGACGCGGTTTCGGGCCTATCCTCCCGAACGGCGAGTCCGGGATATTCAGGCTATGATTCCGATCTTTCAGCCTTTATCCTGGGTTTCGGTACGGATGACCCTGAGGCTGCTGGGCATGGCCTCCTGCATCCTGCTGGTCGATCATGCCAGATGGCATATGCGGGCTCTGCAGTGGGACCTGAAGTTCCAGTGGGCGCAGCACCAGGGCAACCTGTCCGATCACGTCCAGATCTCGGTGGGGACTGCAAAACAGTTGCAGTGGTGGCTCTCGAACCGGCAATGGGTCATGGGCAGATCCCTCTCCCTTCCCCAGCCAGAGCACACAGTTGTGACGGACGCGTCCCTTCTGGGATGGGGCGGTCACATGGGAGAGGCGGAGATCAGAGGCCTCTGGTCTCCGGCGGAGTCCCGGCTCCATATCAACCTTCTGGAGCTCCGGGCGATCCGACTTGCACTCAAGGCATTCCTTCCCTCTGTCAAAGGGAAGGTAGTGCAGGTGTTCACAGACAACACCACCGCCATGTGGTACTGCAACAAACAGGGCGGGGTGGGGTCGTGGACCCTCTGTCAGGAGGCTCTGCGCCTCTGGACTTGGCTGGAACATCAGGACATGTTCCTGATGGTTCAACACCTGGCAGGTTCCCTGAACGCCAGGGCGGACGAACTCAGCCGCAGGTGCATGATGGATCACGAATGGCGTCTTCACTCGGAAGTGGCGCAAGGACTCTTTCAACAATGGGGAGAGCCTTGGTTAGATCTATTCGCCACCGAAGAGAACGCGCAATGTCATCAGTTCTGCGCGTTGGAATTTCCAAGGCGGCACTCGCTCGGCGACGCTTTTCGTCGCGAGTGGAGTTGCGGTCTGTTGTACGCCTTTCCGCCTATACCACTTCTACCCAGAGTGTTGAAGAAGATTCGGCACGACCGGGCCCAAGTCATCCTTGTGGCTCCGGACTGGGCTCGAAGAGTTTGGTATCCCGAGCTACTCGGTATGAGCGTAGATCCCCCGATCCGTCTGCCTCTTCGGGAGGATCTTCTGTCGCAGCAGCAGGGGACGGTCCTCCACCCGAACCTGTCCAGTCTACACCTGCTTGCGTGGAGATTGAGCGGCGGCAGTTGATTCCTTTCGACTTGCCCCCCGAAGTTTGTGATGTGATTCTGGCAGCCAGGCGTCCCTCCACTAAGGTGGTATACGCCTGCAGGTGGAACAAATTTGTGGCATGGTGCACAGCAAAGGCTGTGAATCCCCTTTCTGCCCCTCTTTCTGAGGTCCTTCTGTTCCTTCTTTCTCTGGCCCAACAGGGTTCTACCCTGGGTACCATCAAGGGTTATCTTTGTGCTATCTCAGCCTTCCTCAGGCTCCCTCATCAGCCCTCCCTTTTCAAGTCCCCAGTTGTTAACAGGTTCTTAAAAGGCATTACACACCTCTTCCCTCCTGTTCCGTTTGTAATGCCTCAGTGGGACTTGAACTTGGTTCTTACCTTTTTAATGTGCGCTCCCTTTGAGCCTCTACATAACTGTCCTCTTCGTCTTCTGACTCTGAAGACAGCCTTTCTGGTGGCCATCACCTCCGCTCGGCGGGTGAGTGAGCTCCAGGCTCTATCTTGCAAACCTCCCTTTCTGTCTGTTCATCCAGACAAGGTTGTTCTTCGGACGCGTCCGTCCTTCTTGCCAAAGGTGGTTACTGCGTTCCACATTGGGCAGACCATCACTTTGCCTACCTTCTTTCCACCTCCGCATCCTTCCAGAGAGGAAGAGAGGCTCCACCGTCTGGACCCAAAACGTGCGCTCTCCTTCTATATCGACCGCACAAAACACTTCCGGGTGGATGACCAGCTCTTTGTTGGCTACGTGGGCGCCAAAAAAGGTTGGGCGGTGCACAAACGAACCATCTCCCGCTGGGTTACCTTGTGCATCAAGACCTGCTATTCTTTGGCTAAGAAGGAGCCTCCTGTTGGGCTGCATGCCCATTCCACCAGGGCAACGGCTGCTACCACGGCCTTGGGCCGCGGTGTTCCGCTGCCGGTTATCTGTCAGGCAGCTACGTGGGCCTCGCTGCACACGTTTACAAAACATTACTGCCTTGACAGTCAGGTCCGGAGGGACGGCTTCTTTGGCCGTTCTGTCCTCTAGGACTTCCTTGTCTGATCTTTGTTCGCAGACCCACCACCTGGGTTGGTATTGCTGGGGTATCTATTCTAAGGTAAGGAATCTGTCACTAACGTGTCTCTTTCAGATGCACAAGTTACTAACTTGTGTAACGATATATTTGTAAGAGACAGTAGTTGGTGACAGATTCCTTACCGCCCCACCCATCCTCCCCGTTCTGCGAACTGATTTCTAGGGTTAAGGACATCCCTTTCAGGGCCCTAGTATTTTTCAGACACCTAGGTCAGCTTCTTGCATGGCTCTGCGTTCCTGGCGCGGAAAGTCGTGTACAGAACTGACGTCAGCGCGCAGGGGCGGCGTCTAAGTACTGCCCGCGACGTCATCCCGGCGATCACGACGCCGACGACGGACGCGGAGCCGCACGACGCCGCCTACCGACGCGCAAGGGTACTGCTACGCAGAAAACTTTCCGGATCCAGCCTGACGCCTGGGGATATTCTAAGGTAAGGAATCTGTCACCAACTACTGTCTCTTACAGATATATCGTTACACAAGTTAGTAACTTGTGCGATAAGATGGACTGCATGAGGGTTCCACCGGTGTCTGCCTTCTGAAATAAGGTCGCTGCGCAGCAGCCAGGGTAAGGGGCACCGGACTGGTTACGTTTGGACACGTGTGCACACGTGTGTGCACCTGTGTAAGGGCTGTGCGGGCGAGATCCCTGTTGTGCGCAGCCCAGGAGCTGAGTACAGATAGAATGGTGTGGAAGGGACTATGCAGAGTTGGATGGTGACAGGGAATTGGCCTTATAATGTGGGGAGACACCTGTAAGGGAGAGTCGGTGTGCTTTACTGTTTCGCTGTAGGAACACACCATTCTTCTCCTATGAAGAAAGAGACCACATGGGGTAGTTTCAGTTCCCTATGCCCTACAAACTCCAGAAACGCACCAAAGTGCCCTGTAAGTTGTGTGAAAAGAACCATTCTGCTATGTCCAAAGCCATATTTGTACTGCTTTGGGTCATCCAGAAATGTCATATTGCTCTGACTCAGCCCAGAACCAGAGCCCAGGCTGGATCAATTACCTTACTTCCCAAGCTGTAGCATCAGAGGCCTAGCCATTCACTGCAAGCATTCCCAAGAGCGAAGGTCTTCTCTCCAAAAGGGAGAGATGGGGTGAAGCTGCAGGGCAGCAATGAGCAGCTGTCACATTATGCCAGGCACCAGGCCTGCTCCGGGCCCTGGCCATGAAGTCAGACAGTGGGCTTTTCAGAGACCATGTGGCATGAGACCCCTGGACGATGCCATCTTGAAGTATCGCAGAGGCCTGCGCAGGAAAGAGAGATCAGTGGCAGAGAGGTGATGTGTCACTGCAGGGTAGGGCAGAAGTGCATTCCTGCCAGCACCCTCCAATTTCTCTTAAAAGGTCTTGCACAGGAAGAGGAGTTCTTTCTGGGGTGTGGTCTTGCTGAGGAAGACTGGCGCCATGGGCAGTTGGAAGGAGGAACCCTTTGACTGCCCCAGGACTCTGGACTGTGCCTCTGAGGGAGTCCAGGGCCAGTGAGAGGAAGCCTGGGAATCTGCGCAAAGAGAAAAGAGGCCCAGAAGGAGAGCCAGGTGAAAGTCTGCTGCAGGGTGTCAGTGAAGACAGCTCCTTGCTGAGTGCGCCCTCTTGGAGGCCAGGAGGGCAGCGAAAAGTACTCCAGGTGGCTAGGGCTGGCCACCAGGAGCGAAAAGAGGCCAAGATGGTCAAAATCATCCCCATGGGGGCGAGATATGCCCCCCAGAAGGTAGGCGACCATTGACCTTTCATGGGACCGACGACGAAGCGCGTGGGGCTCCGTCGCTGGTCTTCTATGTGCCCCCTGGGTGGGTCAGGTCCCGGGGGCTGCCCCCAGAAGATGATGATGTCGGGGAGCGCTGTCGCGTCACCCGTGAAGGTGCCTACGGGGCCCAGGATTCCAACACTGGGCCCCAATGAAGTAGAGTCAGGGAGCACCGTCACGCCCCACGTGAAGAGGTTTCAGGGGCCAGGACCCGATCTCCTGGCCCCGCCGAAGAGGAAGTCAGGGAGCGCCGTTGCGCTCCCCATGAAGGTGAGTGGGGGCCCAGGACCTCATCCCCGGGCCATGGATGCCTGAGAACGGAGTGGGGGAGTGCTGTTGCACTCCCTGCAGCCGGAGAAGGAGGGGTGCCGTCGTACTCCCCCGAAGCCCCGCCCGGCTGCTGAGTCCATGTCTGCCCGCAGGAGCGGGCAGACCAGAATGAAGAACCAGCTCCCGCGGCAGCATGCAAGTGTGCTAGCCCGGCGGGGAGCCGGCGAGAGCAGCCATGGGTGGGCTCCCCGAGCTGCTCGACAACTTATCTGGATTCGGGGTGCCTGAGTGGGCCCGGGTCCCAGAGGAAGTGAAGAAACGGCATGAGGCCGCCATCAAGGGTAGCGCGGCTCTCCCCGGAGCAGCGGGAGAGCAGCAGCCCACATATGCATGATCCCAGGAAGAGCGCCCCATAATGCCCTGCGGGGCATGGCTCATCTGCGAAGAAAACAGACTTATTTTAAGCGCGTGGTGACCCCAGGAAGATGGGGTCACCACCATTTGAATGCCAAGGTACAGGGGGAGCTGCTGGAGCAACGCAGACTCCCCCAGCACAAAAGTGGAATGTCCCCACCCTAAGTCTCTGGTGACTTAAAGGGAAAAAAAACTCTAGCGTTCAGCCATGTTTTTAAGCCTACCTAATGCTGGAACTTTCGTTCTTCAGCTTGGAGCTGATGTTTAGGACTACACTGAGGTGTGACAGGCTGAACATGGATTGTCTTCGTGTAGACATCCCCTAGAGGTGGAAAGGTGTAATTTCACAGGAGGTGCATATTCATAATGTTGTTCCTTGTGGGGACTAGAGGTCACATTCAATATGTGAGGTAATAAGTAAATTGGAAATATGTTGCCAGGCATCCTAACTAGGGTGGCTGGTTGTAATTGCATAGCCATGTGATTATAAATGTGATGCCTTTTTGGGGCTGTGATTGACTTGCATTGGTCATGTTACCAGATATAAGTACCTGTCATTCTAAGGGATGCTTAGACATGTATTCTTGTTACTGCGTTAGTTGAACAACCAGACTGTCGGCCACTGTGATTTAAGTGTTGTTACTATCTGAAAGAGACACGTTAGTGACAGATTCCTTACCTTAGAATATCCCCAGGCGTCAGGCTGGATCCGGAAAGTTTTTGCGTAGCAGTACCCTTGCGCGTCGGTAGGCGTCGTCGTGCGGCTCCGCGTCCGTCGTCGGCGTCGTGATCGCCGGGATGACGTCGCGGGCAGTACTTAGGCGCTGCCCCTGCGCGCTGACGTCAGTTCTTCTTTTTCCGCGCCATCAAGCGCAGATCCGGGAAGAGCAGTGCCCTAGTCATTTTTTGACTAACTTTTTGGGTGAATTTTTTCACAGTTTTTCTTCGAATCGACTTCAAGGTGTCGTAGGGATGCCCGGGTTTAAACGTTGCGGCGCCTGTGCTCGGATGATGTCCATCACAGACCCGCATCGGGAGTGTCTCTTCTGCCTCGGCCGAGGCCACGACACGGAGTCTTGTTCCGACTGCCGGGCCCTCAACCCGAAAGCTTTGCGAGAGCGGTCTCAAAAGCTCCTCGAGGCCCGGCATTCGGCTCCGCGCAAGCCCCGGTCGCGTGAGAGGTCCAGGGGTCGATCGCGGAGTCCACACCGGTCGTCGGCATCGAAGTCTTCTTCGTCCGGTAAGTCCAAACAC
Source organism: Calotriton arnoldi (assembly GCA_963921515.1). Classification (NCBI taxonomy): domain Eukaryota; kingdom Metazoa; phylum Chordata; class Amphibia; order Caudata; family Salamandridae; genus Calotriton; species Calotriton arnoldi. The sequence continues at coordinate 46,241 of CAWUFW010023523.1, forward strand.
AAAAAGTCCAAAAAGCATCGTCGCTCTAGGACTTCGCCTCGCCGGTCTCGCGACTCGGCTGAGGCCCCTCCCGGCACCGTCCCCGCCCCCGCGGCCCCGGACATGCCTGTGGAGTCGCCCCGCAATACCCGTCCTTCCCGGGTTCGGGGGCGGATCCGGCCCAAGTACAGGAATTCCTGTCGGCCATGGCCCACCTCTTCGGGCCTCAAGGTCCCTCCGGTGCGCCTTCGGGCCCCGCGGGCCCTGATGGGGTTGCTCCGGCGTCGCCGACGGCTCCGGCGTCGCCCGTGCCTCCAGCCTCGATCCCGGCTCCGGCTCCGGCCCGGCCTCGATCCCGGCTCCACAACCCCCATCGACGCCGGTCGACCTAACGACACCTCCGCCGGCGCCGATGTCTCCGGTGGCGTTCTCGACGCCGCCTGGGGCTCCGGGCGGCGTCGTCCCCCAGTTCCTTCCGGCTCCGGACATGGACCCGGACCGACGTCGCTCGACGCCGGTTCCGGCGCCGATGGGACCTTGGGTCCCAAATGTCCCTCCTCCTCCTTATTTTGAACCAGAGGAGGACCAGGAGGACTGGGAGGGGTCTGATGACCCTCTGACACAACAGTGTCAGTACGATGAGGACTGGACAGAGGGTCTAGGGGATGCCAGTGGTCTAGATACTTCCCCTGACACTGGCATGCTGTCTCCTCCCGTGGCTACGGAGGAGGGAGCCAATTTTGCAACGGTGTTGCGTAGGGCGGCTGGGGCCTTACGTCTCCAACTCCCTACTGTGGCGGTCAAGACTAATATCTTGACAGAGGTGCTTCAGCCGGCAGCCTCCTCTACGGAGACTGTGCTGCCGTTTAACGACGCCCTCACTGACGTTCTTTTGGGCGCCTGGTCCAAGCCCAACACAGGGGCTCCTGTGGATAGGAACGTGTCCCGACGCCATCGCCCAGCTCCGGGCGACCCCTGTTTCTCTCTGTCCACCCCACTCCTGAGAGCTTGGTTGTCCAAGCCTCCGCTTCCCAAACCGTCTTCCCTACCGCCCCTCCGGATAGGGAATCCAAACGCCTGGATCAATTTGGGAAGAAGGGTTTTTCTTCCTCCAGTGCTGGCTTGCGGTCCATCAACACCGCTTGTCTTTTGGGCCGATATACCCACTCCTTGTGGGATTCGGTGGCGAATGTTTTGCCCCAGTGTTCTGAGGAGGTCCAGACACTGCTTTCCCGCGCCATTGCGGAAGGAAGGGATGCGGCCAAATACACGATACGATGTGGCCTTGATACCGCCGACTCGCTGGGCAGGTCTATTGCAACGACGGTGGCGCTGCGACGCCACGCTCGCTGAGAACCACTGGTTTTTCAGGGGATGTCCAGAATACTCTCATGGACATGCCCTTTGATGGAGTCGGTCTTTTTGGGTCCAAAGCAGACCATGCGTTGGAGCGCTTTAAGGACTCACGGGCTACTGCCAAGTCCCTGGGCCTTTCTGCTACACGCCCTCCGCTGACTTCTGCTTTTCGCCCCTATCGTGGCCACGGTAGGGGCGCCCCTTCACGTCAGCAGCCCAGCCACCGGCCCGCGCAGCAGGCGTCTTCGCGTGGCCGAGGACGTGGATTCCGCCGTGGCGGATCGGGCAACCAGCGTGCGGGTCAGGCCACCACCTCCAACCCGTCCGCGGCCTCCAAGCCCTCCTAGTCCCTACTTTCAGGTGCACAGCACGCCAGTAGGGGGCAGGGTCCGCCATCACCTTCCCCTCTGGCGTACCATCACCTCGGACAGGTGGGTCTTGGACATCGTCCGAAGGGGCTACTCCCTCCCCTTCGAGACCACCCCCAGCCATGCCACCTCAATTCCACCGCATGTCAGGGGATCACTTGGTACTTCTGCAGAAGGAAGTCACGGCCCTCTTGGCCAAGAGGGCCATCGAGCATGTTCCGACCCCAGAAGTAGGGCGTGGTTGCTACTCCCACTACTTCCTGGTGCCCAAAAAGGACAAGGAGGACATGTGTCCTATCTTGGACCTCCGGAACGTCAATCGCTTCCTCCGGAAGGAGAAGTTCAAGATGCTCACCCTAGCTCAGGTCTTGACTGCCCTCGACCCTGGAGACTGGTTGGTAGCGTTGGACTTGCAGGACGCTTATTTCCACATCCCCGTCCTGCCGGCCCACCGGCGTTACCTTCGGTTCACGGTAGGCCCCGAGCATTTTCAGTTCACTGTGCTCCCCTTTGGCCTTACCAGTGCCCCTCGGGTGTTCACGAAAGTGATGGCGGTGGTCGCAGCTCATCTGCGCCGGGCAGGGGTTTCAGTCTTCCCCTACCTCGACGACTGGCTGCTGAAGGCGGGCTCGTCCCAGGCAGTCGTCTCCCACCTCCAGACTACGGCCGAACTCCTGCACTCGCTGGGGTTCTCCATCAATGTGCCGAAGTCGCATCTGATTCCTTCTCCACAGCTCCTTTTCATCGGAGCGGTTCTGGACACGACGCAGTTTCGGGCCTATCCTCCCGAACGGCGAGTCCGGGATATTCAGGCTATGATTCCGATCTTTCAGCCTTTATCCTGTGTTTCGGTACGGATGACCCTGAGGCTGCTGGGCCTCATGGCCTCCTGCATCCTGCTGGTCAATCATGCCAGATGGCATATGCGGGCTCTGCAGTGGGACCTGAAGTTCCAGTGGGCGCAGCACCAGGGCAACCTGTCCGATCACGTCCAGATCTCGGAGGGGACTGCACAACAGTTGCAGTGGTGGCTCTCGAACCGGCAATGGGTCATGGGCAGATCCCTCTCCCTTCCCCAGCCAGAGCATACAGTTGTGACGGACGCGTCCCTTCTGGGATGGGGCGGTCACATGGGAGAGGCGGAGATCAGAGGCCTCTGGTCTCCGGCGGAGTCCCGGCTCCATATCAACCTTCTGGAGCTCCGGGCGATCCGACTTGCACTCAAGGCATTCCTTCCCTCTGTCAAGGGGAAGGTAGTGCAGGTGTTCACAGACAACACCACCGCCATGTGGTACTGCAACAAACAGGGCGGGGTGGGGTCTTGGACCCTTTGTCAGGAGGCTCTGCGCCTCTGGACATGGCTGGAACATCAGGGCATGTTCCTGATGGTTCAACACCTGGCAGGTTCCCTGAACGCCAGGGCGGACGAACTCAGCCGCAGGTGCATGATGGATCACGAATGGCGTCTTCACTCGGAAGTGGCGCAAGGACTCTTTCTACAGTGGGGAGAGCCTTGGTTAGATCTATTCGCCACCGAAGAGAACACGCAATGTCATCAGTTCTGCGCGTTGGAATTTCCAAGGCAGCACTCGCTCGGCGACGCTTTTCGTCGCGAGTGGAGTTGCGGTCTGTTGTACGCCTTTCCGCCTATACCACTTCTACCCAGAGTGTTGAAGAAGATTCGGCACGACCGGGCCCAAGTCATTCTTGTGGCTCCGGACTGGGCTCGAAGAGTTTGGTATCCCGAGCTACTCAATATGAGCGTAGATCCCCGATCCGTCTGCCTCTTCGGGAGGATCTTCTGTCGCAGCAGCAGGGGACGGTCCTCCACCCGAACCTGTCCAGTCTACACCTGCTTGCGTGGAGATTGAGCGGCGGCAGTTGATTCCTTTCGACTTGCCTCCCGAAGTTTGTGATGTGATTCTGGCAGCCAGGCGTCCCTCCACTAAGGTGGTATACGCCTGCAGGTGGAACAAATTTGTGGCATGGTGCACAGCAAAGGCTGTGAATCCCCTTTCTGCCCCTCTTTCTGAGGTCCTTCTGTTCCTTCTCTCTCTGGCCCAACAGGGTTCTGCCCTGGGTACCATCAAGGGTTATCTTTGTGCTATCTCGGCCTTCCTCAGGCTCCCTGATCAGCCCTCCCTTTTCAAGTCCCCTGTTGTTAACAGGTTCTTAAAAGGCATTACTCACCTCTTCCCTCCTGTTCCGTTTGTGATGCCTCAGTGGGACTTGAACTTCGTTCTTACCTTTTTAATGTGCGCTCCCTTTGAGTCTCTACATAACTGTCCTCTTCGTCTTCTGACTCTGAAGACAGCCTTTCTGGTGGCCATCACCTCCGCTCGGCGGGTGAGTGAGCTCCAGGCTCTATCTTGCAAACCTCCCTTTCTGTCTGTTCATCCAGACAAGGTTGTTCTTCGGACGCGTCCGTCCTTCTTGCCAAAGGTGGTTACTGCTTTCCACATTGGGCAGACCATCACTTTGCCCACCTTCTTTCCGCCTCCTTCCAGAGAGGAAGAGAGGCTCCACCGTCTGGACCCAAAACGTGCGCTCTCCTTCTATATTGACCGCACAAAACACTTCCGGGTGGATGACCAGCTCTTTGTTGGCTACGTGGGCGCCAAAAAGGTCGGGCGGTGCACAAGAGGACCATCTCCCGCTGGGTTACCTTGTGCATCAAGACCTGCTATTCTTTGGCTAAGAAGGAGCCTCCTGTTGGGCTGCGTGCCCATTCCACCAGGGCAACGGCTGCTACCACGGCCTTGGGCCGCGGTGTTCCGCTGCCGGTTATCTGTCAGGCAGCTACGTGGGCCTCGCTGCACACGTTTACAAAGCATTACTGCCTTGACAGTCAGGTCCGGAGGGACGGCTTCTTTGGCCGTTCTGTCCTCCAGGACTTCCTTGTCTGATCTTTGTTCGCAGACCCACCTCCGGGGTTGGTATTGCTGGGGTATCTATTCTAAGGTAAGGAATCTGTCACTAACGTGTCTCTTTCAGATGCACAAGTTACTAACTTGTGTAACGATATATCTGTAAGAGACAGTAGTTGGTGACAGATTCCTACCGCCCCACCCATCCTCCCGTTCTGCGAACTGATTTCTAGGGTTAAGGACATCCCTTTCAGGGCCCTAGTATTTTTCAGACACCTATGTCAGCTTCTTGCATGGCTCTGCGTTCCTGGCGCGGAAAGTCGTGTACAGAACTGAAGTCAGCGCGCAGGGGCGGCGCCTAAGTACTGCCCGCGACGTCATCCCGGCGATCACGACGCCGACGACGGACGCGGAGCCGCACGACGCCGCCTACCGACGCGCAAGGGTACTGCTACGCAAAAACTTTCCGGATCCAGCCTGACGCCTGGGGATATTCTAAGGTAAGGAATCTATCACTAACTACTGTCTCTTAAAGATATATCGTTACACAAGTTAGTAACTTGTGCTTCTACACTAATAACAAACTCTCTCCTTGTTCAAACCGACAACACGACAACTATGCATTATATGAGCAAACAGGGAGGGACTCATTCTCGTCCTCTGTCTCTCGAGGCTCAAGCGATTTGGAAATTGTTACTAGCCAGGAACTTAATGATAACAGTCATTCATCTGTCAGGTGTTCAAAATATACAAGCAGAGTCTCTCTGTTGACACTTCCTAGAAAATCACGATTGGATTCTAAACGATGAGGTCTTGCAATACATTTTTCACGAATGGGGGTACCCTCAAATAGACCTGCTCGCAGACGTAACCTCCAGAATATGCCACAACTACACGTCCAGATTCGCCCAACCAGGAAGGAAGAGGAATGCCCTTTTGATAAGTTGGTCAGGGAAAGTTCTTTAAGCATTTCCACCAACTCCTCTCATTCCAGCAGTGATTGTTAAGCAATACAAATCCAAGACCAGAATGATACTAATAGCACCAGAATGGCCTCACCAGTTTACAAGTTCGGAAGACAGATACTATATCCCAACCTTCTATCACTGAAATTGACAGCATGGCTCCTGAATTCCTCCAATATGGACATTTAGGTCTTTTTAAAGAGTGTATCGACATTCTAAGAGAGGCTAAAAGACCTTCCATTAGAAGATCATATGCTTTCAAATGGAAAAGGTTTTATTTATGGTGTACACATAATGATCGCAATCCGATCTTTTATGTAGTCATGTAGATGTAGTCATTCCATCTCTTCTCCATTTAGGTAAATCGGGCTGCAATTTTCCTCCATTAAGGTACACCTTGCGGCCAATACGGCCTATAGGAAATCTCCTTCACAGGCATCTTTCTTTAGAATTCTAGTGGTGAAAGATTTTTTAGAAGGACTTAGAAAGGTGTTCCCTCCAGGTAGGACGCCCTTTCCTCCAAGGGAACTTAATATTGTCCTTTCCAAATTGATGGGACCCCCATTTGAACCTATACATAAAGCCTCTTTTCAACATCTCACATGGAAAGCGTCTTATCTGATAGAGACTACTAGCCGCAGATTCCTTAACGTAGAATTATCCCCAGGCGTGAGACTGGACCCGGAAAACTTTCTTTGCCCCAGCATCTCTGCGCGCCGGGGGGCGGTACCACGCGACTCCGCCATGACGTCCGCGGGCGTGTCGTCAGCAAGGTCGCAAAAGCCCCGCCCCGGCGCGCTGACATCAGTTTCCTTCTTTTCCGCGTGCAACGCGGATCCGGAATCGTGTCCCTGGCCTGTTTTCAGGCCTTCTTTTACGCTTTTGCGTTGTGGAACAGTGTGCGAATGCCTTCGGGCTTCAAGACGTGTACTTCTTGTGCGCGTCAGATGTCGGCGACGGACCCTCACCCTATTTGCATGTGGTGTCTGGGCGAGCACCATGACTCTACGGACTGCGATACTTGCCAGCATCTGAAGCCGAAGTCCCGGCGGGAGCACCGGATGAAGCTCTTGTCGGCCCGCTTGTCCAGATCGTTGTCGTCACCGCGTCCGCCCCCCGCGGAAGGGCCCAGGAACCGCCGCTTCCGCCTCTGACATCGTCCTTCACAGAGGCCCCAGGGGCGTCGCTCGCCCGCCGTTAAGTCTTATAGCTTGTCCCCGAGGCCTGGTCCCCGTTCTGCGGAGGGCGCGGGTTCTCCTCGGGACATGTGGCCTCGTTCGTCGCCACCCTACCCGCCGTTTCCTGGCGTTGGGGCGACGAGGGCCCAAATGGGGGCCTATTCTGCGGCTCTGCAGGCTTTCTTGGCCCCTCCTCCTCCTCTTCCTGAGACGTCCGCGGATCCCTTGCCACGTGCAGGGCCTTCCGCGGAGTCGCCGGCGCCTCTGGCACCGGCGCCGACGGGTTCGGCTCCAGGTTTTGGGGGGGTGGTGTCGTCGGGGTGCGGCCCTACGGGGTTCCCCTCTTCGGCCCACGGCGCCTCTGCCTCGCCGCAAACCCCCACGGGGGTCCCTGTGGTGTCGCAGGAGGTCGCCGGGACTCGCGGTTCGTCCCCGAGTCCCTCTCGGTCCTCTGGGCAGGCGGTGGCCTTGCCGGAGGCCGAGCCGACGCTGCTCAGGCGCCGACGGCTGTCGGCCCTGGCGGCGCCGCGGGTGATGGCTAGGGGCTGGGGCGTTTCCCCGGGCTCCTCTCAGCCCTCCGTGCAGGCGGCTGCCTCGTCGGAGGTCAGGTCGGCGCCTTTTCGGCCCTGTTCTTTAGCCACCCCGGCTCCGACCCCGCCCCATTCTCCTGGGGCGCAAGTGCTGGTGGGGGTCGACTCGCCGTCCCCGGTGTCCGCACCGGCGCCTGTGGCGGACTCCACGGCGCTGTGTCGGCGTTGGGTAGTCGACTCATCTCCAGAGGTCCCCTCCTCTCCGGTGGTTTGTCACCTTTTTGTCTCCTCTTCCCCGGAGACGGGCCGCCGCGTCGTTGCTTTTTCTCCGGCGTCTTCCAGGGAGGGCTCTTTGCCGTCCTCGCGGTCTCGGCCTTCCCCGGAGGCACCTCAGGCCCCCCACTCGTCCATGGGTCCTCCATTCAGGGGCTGGCTGTTTTTTCCTCCAGCTGGACTCGGGGATGGCCGGCTTAGTTTACAGCCATCGCCCACGGAGGAATTGCTCTCTCCCCCACGGCGCCCTACGGAGGCGGGTGCGGCTTTTGTCCGGGCCATTTCCAGGGCCGCTGGCATTTTGAGCATGGGCGACCCCGGCACCCCATTCCCTACGGACCATTTGTTAGAGGTTCTCCATCAGGGCTCTGGTGGACGGGAGCTGCTTCTTCCATTCGAAGCTTCGCTCCATACTTCTCTTCTGGGGGCCGGGGGGCGTCCTGCCACGGGTGATCCCGTGCCTCAGCCGCTCCTACATCGCCATCGCCCTGCCCTGCTCTGCACGATCCAGTCTGCCTTTCTTTCCACTCTTCTACACAGGGCCCTCTTCTGCAGACTGCTTTTCCTTCCCTGCCCTTGGTGTTGTTTCCTCCGTCACGGGAGGCCCGGTGCTTGGATTCGTGGGGGCGTCACATCTTCGCTTCCTCTAGTGCTGCTTTGCGAGCGCTCAACACACTTTGTGTGTTGGCCAGGGCTACTTCCAGTCTGTGGGATTCCATGGAGTCCCTTTTGTCTGGTGCCTCCCCTGAAGGTGTCCGCGTTGATCTGCGGACCCATGTGTTGTGTGCCGGGAGTTGGCCGAGTTTATTCTTCGTTCGGCCTTAGATGTTTCTGATGCTCTCGGCCGCGCCATGGCAACTTCAGTAGCTCTCCGTCGCCATGCTTGGTTGAGGGATATCGTTTTTCCAGAGAATATTAGGGAGCGTCTAGTTGACCTGCCTTTTGATGGGGTTCTTTTGTTTAACACCCATGCGGACTCCGCCATTCAGCGGCTTCTTGCGGGGCTCCGACCTCCTCCCCCTCCGTAAACTTGGCTTGTCGGTCCTCTGGTGCCTTATGGGAGGCGTTATCCCACCTTTTTTTCGGGGGTCTAGTGCTTTGCTTGGCCCGGTTGTGTGTTCTGTGTGGTTTGGCGTGCCTTCAGGGTCCTTAGGTTGGCCCCTCTGTACTGTTGGCTGCTGGTACAGCCTCCTTTTGGCTTCTGTGTCTTTTTTGGCTGATTGACAAGCCGTCTGTGGTTTTACCACAGACGGCTTGTCCTCTGCTGCAGAATTTTTTCCTAAGAGGTGTTCCCATGTTTTCCTTGGGACGTATCATGCCCTAAGTGGGGTACTTGTAGCTATTACATAGCTCTGTCCTACGCTGGGGAGGTGTGGATGCCCTTTTTCGGGTTCCTTGCCTTTCCTGGCATCCCTGTATACCGCTGGTGCGGTCTCTTTTGCCGTTGTCTTGGTGCAGCTTACGCTGCTCTAACGTCTGTCATTCTCAGTGTTCGCTACATCGCTAGGCCAGCCTGGCATGCCGTCTAAGGCATCGTGTTGTGGAGTTTCCGCCTTCCTGTCCGGCGTTTCGGCCTGGTCCTCTGTCTGGTGTTCCAGGGGGGGCTACGTTTCTTCGGGCTTTCCTGTGCTCTGGTTGCCGGCTGGTCCGTCCTCCGTGTCTTTTCTCTTTCTCTTCTGCCTGGGCCGGTGTGTGTCTCTGGCACGGCCCCCCTTTGGGGATTGTTCTGGATTTCACTGGCCGCTGTCCTCGGCTTGCGCCTGGCTTGTTCTGGGTGCGCTGCTCCAGGGTGTTGCCGGCTGCGCATGCCTGCTCGTTATGGTCCACCGCCGTGGCCCTTGGTGTGTTCCCTTGTGCCCCTGCCTCTGGTTCTGCTGGGGCTTTGCGCACATGTGCCTTTCTTCTTCGCCTGCGCCTTTTGGCCGTGGAGCCGCTCCTGCCTTGTCCGCTGCCTTGAGGCTGATGCCGGTTCAGCTGCCCCCTATCGCTGTGTCTGTGTTTCTCTACGGCAGGCTCTGCCTCCGGTTCTACCTCTTCTCCCTGGAGTTTGGGGTGGTTCTTTTCTTCCTTGGTGCTCCTCTGGCGCTGTCTGCCCCTACGGGGTTTTCTGGCGGTTGTACCTTGGGTGGGCTTGGGTTTTCCAGGCCTTCCCTTCGCCTCGTTCTTGCTTACTTCTGCTTGGTGAGGGCTGGGCCGCCCTTCTTGTCTCTGTGACACATCCCCTGCTGGGGCCCTGTGTTCTTCCAAGCTGGTGAGATCCTCTTCGCAGACCCTCCTCCCCTCTGGGTATGGCTAGGGTATCTATTCTACGTTAAGGAATCTGCGGCTAGTAGTCTCTATCAGATGTACAAGTTACTTACCTTCGGTATCGATGTATCTGGTAGAGACGATTCTAGCCGCAGATTCCTTCACGACCCGCCCTTCCTCCCCGTTCTGCGAGGGTCTTCTGTTTGGTCTTCTGCACTCGCCTCCCTCCGGGTGGCTTGTCTTCTGTGGGGGTATGCTTCGCCTCCTCCCGGACAGGATGCTTTGTTCTGCTTGATTGTTCCACCCCTTCCTTTCTGAACCGAGGTCGGTTGGTTCATGTGTGCTTCTGCCTCCCTCCACTTTGGATTTTTTCTCCAAGTGTAGGGGCCTCCTTGACTCTTCTCCTTTTACTGGCTTGGGGTTTCTGATTCCTTTGCAGTTCTCTGCGTTGGTTTTTTTTTTGCTTGTACCTCGGCCCTTTCGCTCCTTTCAGGGGATACGGCCCTCCTTGATGGTGTCGTCTGGGGTGAATTGCTGTTACTCCTCTGTTTCGGGCTTGTTGCCCCTTCACTGTTGTGGATTGTGATTGCAGATTCTCTCTCTCTCTCTCTTCTGCTATAGCGTTTTTCACATGTGTTCTGCCTCCAGGGGGGATGTCGCCTTAGCTTGCAAGGTTGACCCTCGGGCGGTGCTCTGCTCTTTCCCTGCTATGGCTTTCACTGCTATTACTTTTTGGTACCTTAGTGCTTAGCACTTTTCCAATTGGTGCTGTTCCTCACCTTTCGTTTCTCTCTTCTCTTTTTCACAGTTTTTTCGCACACTGTTCCCATACTCTCCACAGTTTTGTTTGTGATGGCTCCGCGTTGTGGCGCGGAAAAGTTCTCAGAAGAAAACTGATGTCAGCGTGCCGGGGCGGGGCTTATGTGACCTCGCTGACGTCACGCCCGCGGACGACGTCAGGGCAAAGTTGCGTGGTACCGCCCCCCGGCGCGCAGAGATGCTGGGGCAAAGAAAGTTCTCCGGGTCCAGTCTCACGCCTGGGGATAATTCTACGTTAAGGAATCTGCGGCTAGAATCGTCTCTACCAGATACATCGTTACCGAAGGTAAGTAACTTGTACTTCTTGTTGCGATCACTACAGCCCATAGGATAGATGAAATTCAAGTTCTATGTTCTTTTTTTTTTTTTTCTTTTCTTCAAAAACCTTTATTGAAAAGGATAAACGGCACAACACATTACAAGTTGTCATTGCAGCGTAGAGACAGTCACAATCACATTAACACATTACGTTCTATAACGGAAATGAAAAGGATGTTGGACCTGAAAGGCACAATGTTTGACCTAATCCGTGCAGGCTGAATTTAGGATGGACTGTTAGGTGTATGTGAAGGCAGGTGTGGCGATGGGGAGTTGACAGTAGCGTTACCTCTAGCATTTAGCGCGTCGCCAGCGGGGGGACCAGATGGTGGGCTGTCTGGGGTGGCTAGGCGCTGCAGGTAGGAGATGAGAGTGGTCCAAATGTCGGGGGGTCTGCTGGCCGCCGGCATCAAATCCCAAAATTCACCCAACAATGTCTGACAGTGGGCAGTCTCATCCAGCCAATTTTTTTACCTTGGGCGCCGGCTTACGCCCCCCAGTGAATTGACACCCTACGTTTTGCAAGAACCAGAAGCATGGCGGTTACTTTGCGACTCGCGTCCGGTATGTGTTTTACATAGCCTAAGAGGCATACCAGAGGATCGGGGGTGACGCGTTCAAGTGTGATGTCGCTAATGACTGCGCATACGCCCTGCCCATAGGCGGAGACCTTGGGACACAGCCAGGCTAAGTGAGTAAAGTCCGCATCAGGAGCAGAGCACCGTGCGCACCTATCGCTTGTGAGTAGCCGCATCCTGTGAAGTGTCACGGGGGAGCGGTAAAGTCTGTGCAAGTATTTGAAATGTATGAGCCGTAAGCGATAATTAGGAGATAAGCGTTTGGTCTGATTACAGCGGTATAGCCGTACTTCCTGGGGAAGTTCCCTGCCCAAATCCACACTCCAAGCAGTGCGGGCGCACTCAGAGCCAGTAGGAGAGGCGGCTAGCGTGAGAGCATAAAGTCTGGTGACCAACTTACGCGAAGGACTAGAGGTGTGGACCAGCTCGAGGGCAGCATTCGCTTGGGGGGGCCTGTGGTAACGTGGGGTTTACCTCCTTACAGGTCGCTCTAATCTGGTAATACAATCACCTATCCATTGGGCAGGCGTTATCAGATAGGGCGAAGAATGTGTTGTCCGGGTAAATGTCTGCTATGGTGTTGAGACCCATGAGGGCAGCGCGGCGCGCCATGCCTGCAGTCTGTAACGGGGTGAATGATGGGTTGCTGGCTAGGGTCATGGAGGGAGCATAGAGTGTGCCGACACCGGTGTATTTTTGAAGCCCATCCCAGGCCCAGCGTAGGCACTCAACTTTGTCAATCTCGCCGTGCGGGGGTTTAGGTGGAATGAAGAGCGAGGTCTGGAGCGACCATGGGGTTGGAAAGGCATGGGGTGCAACCAAAAGTGGAGAAAGCTGGCTTGGGCACATTGCCCGTACAACTTGAAATCTGGGGCGCCCATCCCGCCATTGGTCAAGGGGAGTGTGAGAATGTTGTATGCAAGTCTAGGTTGTCGCCCTGCCCAGGCCAATGTTATAATGTGAGAGCGTAGTTTGCGAAAAAAGTGTGATGTGAGTGGGACAGGGACGTTTAAGAAGAGATATAAGAACTTCGGGAGAACCACCATTTTTGCAATGGCGATGCGCCCCGCCAATGATAGGGGGAGTTTTTGCCACATGTTAATCTTAGTCTCCAGCCAGTCCATCGCACAGCCGAAATTAGACCTCCAAAGTTCATCCACGTCCCTGCTCAGCCAAATACCAAGATACTTGGTAGGGCCGGATGCCCAAACGAAGGGGTAGTCTGGGGTGAAGGGTTTCGTGGCGTCAGTAAGGGGGAAGAGGACCGGAGCGGAGGGAAGCGAACACACCTTCTTTCCCGGCCTGACCGCCTGACTTCCGGCGGAAACGCTTTGATCGAAGCCTACATCGCGTCGGCCAGCTATAAAAACTAAAGCTGGACTGAAGGCGCGCCAAATGCAAAAACAACAGTTGATGGACAGAATGCAGAACAATGTCATACATTCACCCCAGTACAGAGATCTGGGCCTAAATCCATCGTTTTTTTGCTCACCATGCCATTCCAGTTTGAACCCAGCCATATGCAAATCAGTCTTGACCCTGTGCCTCATGGGAACAGTCCAGCCCGAACTGCCAAGCCAGGTCCTCCCTGGACTGGAAACAAGCATCCTAGGACCGGTTTCAGGGTTTCACCCCTCTTCAGCCAGGATAGCTTGATTCCAGTGGCATGGAGAGCACGGGACCCAAAGGCAAGCCCGTCTGCGCCCGTCCGCGCCGAGATCACGCCGTGCGCAGGAGATGCTGCCCGTTTCCCACAGACTACTGTAAAGAGGATAAAGTGGTCAGGTGGGTCTCTTTTATCCTTTAATAAATCCAATGGAGGGTGCCCTTTAATGGATTTGACCCAGGATTCCCCCAGCTTACTATGCCATAAGTGTGGTTTCAAGACTACTAATCTTGAATCTTTCTCCAATTGTCAAATGGCTGACAGCAAAAATATTAAACATCCTCCCACCTGTAAATATTAACTGGCCTTAGTCAATGCACGGTCTTTGGTAAAGCATGCCTTTGAAGTAGCAGAGCTTATTGTGAATGAACATCTTGATGTTCTTTTTATTACTGAAACTTGGGCTAACGAGCATTCCAGTCCCGATTTATTGATACCTACTCCTCAAGGGTACTCAATGATGAGACCAGATAGAGGGGGGAATAGGGGTGGCGGTTTGGGGATAATCTATAGAAACGAGTTCAAAATTAAAATTGATCTCTTACCAAACGCAGATTGCGAACTATTATCCTTTAAGATTGACATAACTAACAATTACTCCCTGAATGGCCTGCTTATCTACCGCCCTCCAGGTACTAGACATAATTTTCTCCAATCAGTTCATTCACTAGTAGAGGGGGGAGCGTGTAAGAATGACTATACAGTACTTGGAGATTTTAATTTCCACTTAGACTGTAATGAGGATAAAGATACAGAAGCTATTTTGGAGATTATGAATTCTTTTAATCTTCCTCAACTTGTTCATCAGCCCACTCATAATAGAGGACACACGTTGGATGCAATTTTTTCTAACAATAATTCTATTTCAGTTAAAGATATCCTTCCTCTCACATGGTCTGACCATAAAGCGGTATTATTCCAACTGGCAGTCCCCCTTCCCTTTCAAAACAGGGAACGTGATACCAGTCAGTTACCTTCCTATCAGTGGTCTAAAACCAATGTTGATGGCTTAGAACACCATCTTGGACAAGCCACGTTTACTCTGCGGCCTGACCCAAATGAAGCCACAGAGGCGTACACCAATTGTCTTAAATTGGCCATTTCAGAGGCGGTTCCAAAAAAGGTACCAATAAAAATAAATTTAAAAAATCTGCACCTTGGTACTCGGATGCTCTCCGGCTCCAAAAACAAAATTGCAGGAAACTGGAAAGAACTTGGAGACTAAAATACAGCTCCGCTGATAAAGTAACATATAAAAAGGCCCTGGCCGACTACAAAGCAGCTATCATCCGAAACAAGTCATCTTTTTTCACTCAGCAAATAGAAGCTTCAAAAAACTCGGCTAAAGAACTTTTTCTGGTCATAAACAAATTGACTAAACTCCCTGAGACGAAAAGTAATAACATCAGTCAATCTTTTTGTGAAGAAATTGCCTCACATTTTCGTCACAAAGTGGAACTAATATATAATACATTTTCTATCTCCAGTGACCTTCCAATTAGCAAAGGTTCCATAAATGCCCTTGATGTAGATAATACTAGTTATTTTGCTAACCTCAAACAATTTACAGTCACCACTTCGGATGAAGTTTCAAAGTTAATTAATTCCACTAAGTCAGAATCACCATTTGACCCATGCCCTCCTTCTGTATTAAAACAAATTCCAGTTCCCATTGCAACACCTTTAGCAGACATCTTTAATGGGATGTTCAGCACAGGTATCTTTCCTGATCTTTGGAAAAGGGCTTCTATTCTACCACTCTTAAAGAAATCAAACTTGGACCCGGACAACCCAGCCAATTACCGTCCCATCTCCAGGTTACCTTTTCTGGCCAAACCTGTGCAAAAACTGATAAACACACAACTATCAAAGTTTATTCAGGATAATCATCTGTTGGATCCTTCTCAGTTCGGCTTTAGGGCCGAACATAGTACCGATACGGCTCTAATAAAAACAACGGATGAGTTTAGAACTATCCTGGATAAGGGGGGCTCTGCAGCACTCATCCTTCTGGATTTGTCGGCAGCCTTTGATACGGTTGACCATGTCACCCTTGTCAACCGTCTCAGAAAAATTGGGCATTGCCGACAAAGCCTTGGCTCTACTCCAATCATTTCTGACTAACAGAAACCATTCAGTTATGTTGGAGAATTTTTCTTCTGATTCCTTTCTATTCCCTTGTGGGGTCCCACAGGGATCTTCATTGAGTCCTCTGCTTTTTAATTTTTATGTTTCAGAACTAGCCCCTCTGGTTAGATCTTTTGGTTTTTCCCCTACGTCTTTTGCAGACACCCAAATTGTGGTGGCAGCCTCGAACAACACAGAAACAACTACCTCTCAGTTCCACAACTGTACGAGAGCAGTCAGTGGCTGGATGGAAACGCACTGTCTCAAGCTAAATGTTGAGAAAACCGAGGTTATACTCTTTGGCAATAACCCCTCTTTTTGGAACCCGGCTTGCTGGCCAACAGAGATGGGAACTCTCCCAACTCCTGTACAAAAAGCAAGAAATTTGGGCGTAATAATAGACGACAAATACATTTTTAATAAACACATCAGCTCGGTTGTTTCAGCCAGTTTTAATACCCTAAGGATTATTAGAAAGATTATTTCTCTTATCCCTTTAACCACCAGAAAAACAGTTGTCTCTTTATTAATTTTATCGAAATTGGACTACTGTAACGGTCTTTTTGCCAAGCTTCAAAAGCAACATACGAAGAAACTTCAGTGTGTGCAAAATGCGGCAGCCAGGCTTGTCTTCAACCTGCCCAAATTCCACCCAGTTTCATCGGCCATCAAGGAATTGCGTTGGCTGACGGTACCTAACCGTATCAAATTCAAGGCATTATGCCTTATTTTCAAAGCCCTGCACGATGTAGGTCCTTGTTATTTAAAAAAATCTCTCTCATGGTATGTTCCAAACAGAGAACTTCGTTCTAAAAATACCTTGACAGTGCCCTGTCCCAGGTTTAAGAGATTAAAATGGGGAGGCAGTTGTTTTACCACCGAAGCCCCTGCCCTGTGGAACAGTCTACCTATAAACATCAAGGCAGCTCCAACATTGTTGGGCTTCAGGAAGCTAATAAAAACCTGGCTTTTCAATTTTTAGGCGCCTAGTTATTTCTCAGCACCTAATTACCCTCACCTGACTGCCATTCAAATAGCGCCAAGACACCTATGGGTATTCGAGCGCTTTAGAAACCTTTTTAACATAACATACAGGACCGACTTGCTCCAGTTTACTTGGACTCCGGACAGGCATCCGAATCGCACCACCTCCCTTGTCATGGGGGCAAGGTTGTCCTGGGGGTTGCCGCTGTAGATCGTGACATCATCCGCATACATGGAGATGACTAGAGCCCGGGCCGCAAAGCCAATGCCCCTCTGGGTGTGATGTTGCCGAAGCCGGGCCGCAAGAGGTTTCATGGCAATGGCAAAGAGCATAGGGGGGAGGGGACACCCCTGCCTGGTACCTCTCGAGATGAAAATTGGCTCAGTGACCTGTCCATTTATTCTAATGCGAGCTGTGGGGAGAGTGTATAGGAGCTGTATTTTGCGCACAAAATCCGGACTGAAGCCCAGACGTGGGAGGAGATAAAAAAGGAATAGCCACTCGAGAGTGTCAAAGGCCTCAGTGGCGTCTAATAGGGCTGCTACGGCCGGGAGAGAGGGATTAATTTGGTGGAGGACAGCAAAGATGGTCCGAAGGTTATAGGAAGTGGCGCGCCCGGAATGAAACCGGATTGATCCAGGCGTGCAATTAGGGGCATGAGTGGGAGAAGACGTGTGGCCAGCAATTTAGCATAGATTTTGTTATCAGTATTGATGAGGGACAAGGGGCGATATGAATCACAATACTCGGGGGATTTGTCTGGCTTCAGAAGAAGGGTGAGCAGGGCTTCACGGAGAGATGGGGGAAAGCACCCTTGTTCGAGAGAGTCGTTATACATGGCGGCTAAATGTGGGACCAAGAGAGGCGCAAATTGTCTATAGAAGGCTGGGGGGAGGCCATCGGAACCGGGGGCTTTATCCCCTGGGAGCCCCGCAATAACCGCAGAGATCTCCTCCTTGGTGAATGGTTCATCCAGGTATTCCCGGTGGCTGTTGCTCAGCCAGAGAAGTTCGATAGTCTCGAAGTATTGATCGAGGACCTTGCGGGGGGCGCCTCGCCGGTGGAATATAACTGTGAATAAAAGGTGGAAAATTTGGCGACAATCCCTGAAGGGGAAGTTGTTCTATCAGAAGTCCCTTCCTGCAAGGCGGTGATGTAAGAGGAGGCGTGCGGTTGCCGGAGAAGGTTGGCGAGGGTTCTACCGGGGCGGTCGCCCTCGCCATAGCAACGAGCCCGTGCATCCCTGCCCAAAAAAGCGATCTCCCAGTCTGCCTCTTCGTGAAAGTCAGTGAGTTTCCCCCTAATCTGAGCCAGAGTGTCAGGGCTGGGATCCTGGGACTGTAGGAGATCCAGGGTCTTAATCTCGTTCTCCAGGGTACCCTGGATAGATCGCAACACCCCGGACTGTTTAGAGATGCATTCCCCCCGGATCACAACCTTAAATCCCTCCCAGAGAGTTGAAGGAGATTCCACCGAGCCGACATTATGTTCAAAATAGTTAACAATGGCAGCGCGGACCTCCTCGCGGAAAACCGTGTTTCGGAGAGCGTTATGGGGCAGTCGCCATGCAAACATATGGCGCATAGTGAGCGGGAGTTGCAAACAGCCATACAGGAGCGTGGTCGGAGAGGGTGCGGGCCATGTGATCCACGGATGTGGCCCAGGAGGAGACGTCACGAGTGGTGATTCAGAGGTCCAGACGGGACCAACAGCCCCGCATGCCAGTTACACATGTGCCCTCGCGTCTGTCTGGGTAGGCATGACGCCATGCATCCAGCAAGGAATTATCGGATATAATATAGTGTAAAAGCGAGGCGGCCTGAGGGTGCTGAGCGCGGTCTCCGGAGCGGTCAAGCGTTTGTGAGGGTGCTATGTTGAAATCACCACCCCAAAGCAGAGAGCAGGGTCCCAGAGAGGAGATGAGCTGCCAGACTTGTGTGAAAAAATCAGGATTGTCGGAATTTGGGCCGTAAATTGCAGCTAGAATTAAGGGCTGATTAAAAAGGGTGCCAGAAAGGATGACGTACATGCCCTCGGGATCAGTGAAGGAGTGGATGGTGCGCCAGGGAAGCCCTCGACGGAAAAGGATGGAAACGCCGCGGGAATAGTTGGAATAGAAGGACGAGTGGGATTCGCCCCAGTGCCTCGATTGCAACCTAGATGCGGTGGTAGGGAGAAGGTGAATTTCCTGGAGAAAACAGATGTCCACCTGGTGCCTTGTGAGGTGAGCATGCATAAGGCGTGCCTTGCGATGGTCATTTAGACCCCTAACATTCCAGGTCCAAAGTATGGTGTCCGTCATGTGATGGCACAGTGGTAGTGCATGACGGATAGCGTCGGGTGTGTTGGAGAAGTGACAGCTGCAGGTGTCGCGGTGTACGTCATAACACGAATTACATTACACAACAGCAGGCATGAAACAAAACCAAACAATAAAAATAACAAGCCTCTATTAGGAGGCAGCAATCCCCTAGGTAACTTTCCTCCCCACCCACCACCCACTCCAGCCCCCCAATTAGGTTGAGCATCCAACCCCTCCCTACCCAGGAAACACCAACTTGGAGTGGGAGCAAAATAAGTCGAAGAGGGACTTATCCCAAGGGGGCATGGTTCCACCTGGCATACACCCCCGTCACTTGGACAGGGTGGCCAAGCCACAGTAGTGGTCGGACAGCTCTATATCAAAAACTTTAAGCGGCATACGCCTCCCCCGCGTCCAGGGAGATGCCGCTGCAGGACAATAACTGGGTCGAGTATCGAGTCCCGGGGACCACAACAACAGTACTTAAAAGAACGTAGTATGACAGATTCCGAATTTATCTATGGGCGGACCAATATGGTACATTGACAAAGCCAGGGATCAGGGCTGCAGAAGCAGCTTAGCATTGTAGAAAGCAGTGGATGGGGGGAGGTATAGGCCAGACAGCCAAGAGATGGTGCAATTTGGTACCAGACAGGGTAGGCGGCTAAGTCTAGCAAAGTGAATAGTAAAACCAGAGCAGAAAAGTTCTTATTAGTCATTGTCACTTGCGCCACCTCCGTCAGCTTGCTGGGAGTTGTTAGGCGTTAGGCGCTGTTGCTTGTCAAGTTTTTTCGCAAAGGCCAGGGCAGCTTTCGGGTCGTTGAAGATTTGTGTTTGTGACCCAGCCTTGATTCGCAGTTTGGCCGGGTAGACCAGAGAATAGGAGAAATCGTGTTTCTGGAGCAACCTCTTTGCCGGGAGGAATTCCCGCCAGGCGGCCTGTACAGCCAGCGTGAAGTCTGGATAAAAAGCGAGAGTGTTCCCTTGGTGCTGCACCTCACCTACCTCTCGGGCTTCACGCAGGACCGCGTCGCGATCGCGGTAAATCTGAAAGAGACACGTTAGTGATAGATTCCTTACCTTAGAATATCCCCAGGCGTCAGGCTGGATCCGGAAAGTTTTGCGTAGCAGTACCCTTGCGCGTCGGTAGGCGGCGTCGTGCGGCTCCGCGTCCGTCGTCGGCGTCGTGATCGCCGGGATGACGTCGCGGGCAGCACTTAGGCGCCGCCCCTGCGCGCTGACGTCAGTTCTTCTTTTTCCGCGCCAGCAAGCGCAGATCCGGGAAGAGCAGTGCCCTGGTCAATTTTTGACCATTATTTTTGGTGATTTTTTCACTGTTTTTTCCATCTTTAAGGTGTCGTAGGGATGCCCGGCTTCAAGCGATGCGGCGCCTGTGCGCGGATGATGTCCGTCACCGACCCGCATTGGGAGTGTCTCTTCTGCCTCGGCCGAGGCCACGACACCGAGTCTTGTCCCGAATGCCAGGCCCTCAACCCGAAAGCTTTGCGAGAGCGGTCTCGAAAGCTCCTCGAGGCCCGGCATTCGGCTCCACGGAGGCCCCGGTCGCGTGAGAGGTCCAGGGGTCGCTCGCGGAGTGCACACCGGTCGTCGGCGTCGAAGTCTTCTTCGTCCGGTAAGTCTAAGCACAAGAAGTCCAAGAAGCATCGTCGCTCTCGGACTTCGCCTCGCCGGTCTCGCGACTCGGCTGAGGCCCCTCCCGGCACCGTCCCCGCCCCCGCGGCCCCGGACTTGCCTGTGGAGTCGCCCCCGTCATACCCGCCCTTCCCGGGTTCGGGGGCGGATCCGGCCAAGGTACAGGAGTTCCTGTCGGCCATGGCCCGCCTCTTCGGGCCTTCAGGCCCCTCCGGTGCGCCTTCGGGCCCCGCGGGCCCTGATGGGGTTGCTCCGGCGTCGCCTCCGGCTCCGGCGTCGCCCGGGCCTCCAGCCTCGATCCCGGCTCCGGCTTCGGCCCCGGCCTCGATCCCGGCTCCACAACCCCCATCGACGCCGGTCGACCTCACGACACCTCCGCCGGCGCCGATGTCTCCGGTGCCGTTCTCGACGCCGCCCTGGGCTCCGGGCGGCGTCGTCCCCCAGTTCCTTCCGGCTCCGGACATGGACCCGGAGCGACGTCGCTCGACGCCGGCTCCGGCGCCGATGGGACCTTGGGTCCCAAATGTCCCTCCTCCTCCTTATTTTGAACCAGAGGAGGACCAGGAGGACTGGGAGGGGTCTGATGACCCTCTGACTCGCAACTGTCAGTATGATGAGGACTGGACAGAGAGTCTAGGGAGGCCAGTGGTCTGGATACTTCTCCTGACACTGGCATGCTGTCTCCTCCCGTGGCTACGGAGGAGGGGGCCAATTTTGGTACGGTGTTGCGTAGGGCTGCTGGGGCCTTACGTCTCCAGCTCCCTACTTTGACGGTCAAGCCTAACATCTTGACAGAGGTGCTTCAGCCGGCAGCCTCCTCTGCGGAGACTGTGCTGCCGTTTAACGACGCCCTCACAGACGTTCTTTTGGGCGCCTGGTCCAAGCCCAACACAGGTGCTCCTGTGGATCGGAACGTGTCACGACGCCATCGCCCCGCTCCGGGCGACCCCTGTTTCTTTCTGTCCACCCCACTCCTGAGAGCTTGGTTGTCCAAGCCTCCGCTTCCCAAACCGCCTTCCCTACCGCTCCTCCGGATAGGGAATCCAAACGCCTGGATCAGTTTGGGAAGAAAGGTTTTTCTTCCTCCAGTGCTGGCTTGCGGTCCGTTAACACCGCTTGTCTTTTGGGCCGATATACCCACTCTCTGTGGGATTCGGTGGCGGATGTTTTGCCCCAGTGCCCTGAGGAGGTCCAGGCACTGCTTTCCCGCGCCATTGCGGAAGGAAGGGATGCGGCCAAATACACTATCCGTTGTGGCCTTGACACCGCCGACTCGCTGGGCAGGTCGATTGCAACGACGGTGGCGCTCCGCCGCCACGCCTGGTTGAGAACCACTGGTTTTTCAGGGGATGTCCAGAATACTCTCATGGACATGCCCTTTGATGGAGTCGGTCTTTTTGGGTCCAAAGCAGACCATGCGTTGGAGCGCTTTAAGGACTCACGGGCTACTGCCAAGTCCCTGGGCCTTTCTGCTACACGCCCTCCGCTGCCTTCTGCTTTTCGCCCCTATCGTGGCCACGGTAGGGGCGCCCCTTCACGTCAGCAGCCCAGCCACCGGCCCGCGCAGCAGGCGTCTTCGCGTGGCCGAGGACGTGGATTCCGCCGTGGCGGATCGGGCAACCAGCGTGCGGGTCAGGCCACCACCTCCAACCCGTCCGCGGCCTCCAAGCCCTCCTAGTCCCTCCTTTCAGGTGCACGGCACGCCAGTAGGGGCAGGGTCCGCCATCACCTTCCCCACTGGCGCACCATCACCTCGGACAGGTGGGTCTTGGACATTGTCCGAAGGGCTACTCCCTCCCTTCGAGACCACCCCCCAGCCATGCCACCTCAATTCCACCGCATGTCAGGGGATCACTTGGTGCTTCTACAGAAGGAAGTCACGGCCCTCTTGACCAAGAGGGCCATCGAGCATGTTCCGACCCCAGAAGTAGGGCGTGGTTGCTACTCCCACTACTTTCTGGTGCCCAAAAAGGACAAGGAGGACATGCGTCCTATCTTGGACCTCCGGAACGTCAATCGCTTCCTCCGGAAGGAGAAGTTCAAGATGCTCACCCTAGCTCAGGTCTTGACTGCCCTCGACCCTGGAGACTGGTTGGTAGCGTTGGATTTGCAGGACGCGTATTTCCACATCCCCGTCCTGCCGGCCCACCGGCGTTACCTTCGGTTCACGGTAGGCCACGAGCATTTTCAGTTCACCGTGCTCCCCTTTGGCCTTACCAGTGCCCCTCGGGTGTTCACGAAAGTGATGGCGGTGGTCGCGGCTCATCTGCGCCGGGCAGGGGTTTCAGTCTTCCCCTACCTCGACGACTGGCTGCTGAAGGCGGGCTCGTCCCAGGCAGTCGTCTCCCACCTCCAGACTACGGCCGAACTCCTGCACTCGCTGGGGTTCTCCATCAATGTGCCGAAGTCGCATCTGATTCCTTCTCCACAGCTCCTTTTCATCGGAGCAGTTCTGGACACGACGCAGTTTCGGGCCTATCCTCCCGAACGGCGAGTCCGGGATATTCAGGCTATGATTCCGATCTTTCGGCCTTTATCCTGGGTTTCGGTAAGGATGACCCTGAGGCTGCTGGGCCTCATGGCCTCCTGCATCCTGCTGGTCAATCATGCCAGATGGCATATGCGGGCTCTGCAGTGGGACCTGAAGTTCCAGTGGGCGCAGCACCAGGGCAACCTGTCCGATCACGTCCAGATCTCGGAGGGGACTGCAAAACAGTTGCAGTGGTGGCTCTCGAACCGGCAATGGGTCATGGGCAGATCCCTCTCCCTTCCCCAGCCAGAGCATACAGTTGTGACGGACGCGTCCCTTCTGGGATGGGGCGGTCACATGGGAGAGGCGGAGATCAGAGGCCTCTGGTCTCCGGGCGGAGTCCCGGCTCCATATCAACCTTCTGGAGCTCCGGGCGATCCGGCTTGCACTCAAGGCATTCCTTCCCTCTGTCAAAGGGAAGGTAGTGCAGGTGTTCACAGACAACACCACCGCCATGTGGTACTGCAACAAACAGGGCGGGGTGGGGTCTTGGACCCTTTGTCAGGAGGCTCTGCGCCTCTGGACATGGCTGGAACATCAGGGCATGTTCCTGATGGTTCAACACCTGGCAGGTTCTCTGAACGCCAGGGCGGACGAACTCAGCCGCCGGTGCATGATGGATCACGAATGGCGTCTTCACTCGGAAGTGGCGCAAGGACTCTTTCTACAGTGGGGAGAGCCTTGGTTAGATCTATTCGCCACCGAAGAGAACGCGCAATGTCATCAGTTCTGCGCGTTGGAATTTCCAAGGCGGCACTCGCTCGGCGACGCTTCGTCGCGAGTGGAGTTGCGGTCTGTTGTACGCCTTTCCGCCTATACCACTTCTACCCAGAGTGTTGAAGAAGATTCGGCACGACCGGGCCCAAGTCATTCTTGTGGCTCCGGACTGGGCTCGAAGAGTTTGGTATCCCGAGCTACTCAATATGAGCATAGATCCCCCGATCCGTCTGCCTCTTCGGGAGGATCTTCTGTCGCAGCAGCAGGGGACGGTCCTCCACCCGAACCTGTCCAGTCTACACCTGCTTGCGTGGAGATTGAGCGGCGGCAGTTGATTCCTTTCGACTTGCCTCCCGAAGTTTGTGATGTGATTCTGGCAGCCAGGCGTCCCTCCACTAAGGTGGTATACGCCTGCAGGTGGAACAAATTTGTGGCATGGTGCACAGCAAAGGCTGTGGATCCCCTTTCTGCCCCTCTTTCTGAGGTCCTTCTGTTCCTTCTCTCTCTGGCCCAACAGGGTTCTGCCCTGGGTACCATCAAGGGTTATCTTTGTGCTATCTCGGCCTTCCTCAGGCTCCCTGATCAGCCCTCCCTTTTCAAGTCCCCTGTTGTTAACAGGTTCTTAAAAGGCATTACTCACCTCTTCCCTCCTGTTCCGTTTGTAATGCCTCAGTGGGACTTGAACTTGGTTCTTACCTTTTAATGTGCGCTCCCTTTGAGCCTCTGCATAACTGTCCTCTTCGTCTTCTGACTCTAAAGGCAGCCTTTCTGGTGGCCATCACCTCCGCTCGGCGGGTGAGTGAGCTCCAGGCTCTTTCTTGCAAACCTCCCTTTCTGTCTGTTCATCCAGACAAGGTTGTTCTTCGGACGCGTCCGTCCTTCTTGCCAAAGGTGGTTACTGCTTTCCACATTGGGCAGACCATCACTTTGCCCACCTTCTTTCCGCCTCCGCATCCTTCCAGAGAGGAAGAGAGGCTCCACCGTCTGGACCCAAAACGTGCGCTCTCCTTCTATATCGACCGCACAAAACACTTCCGGGTGGATGACCAGCTCTTTGTTGGCTACGTGGGCGCCAAAAAGGTCGGGCGGTGCACAAGAGGACCATCTCCCGCTGGGTTACCTTGTGCATCAAGACCTGCTATTCTTTGGCTAAGAAGGAGCCTCCTGTTGGGCTGCGTGCCCATTCCACCAGGGCAACGGCTGCTACCACGGCCTTGGGCCGCGGTGTTCCGCTGCCGGTTATCTGTCAGGCAGCTACGTGGGCCTCGCTGCACACGTTTACTAAGCATTACTGCCTTGACAGTCAGGTCCGGAGGGACGGCTTCTTTGGCCGTTCTGTCCTCCAGGACTTCCTTGTCTGATCTTTGTTCGCAGACCCACCACCGGGGTTGGTATTGCTGGGGTATCTATTCTAAGGTAAGGAATCTATCACTAACGTGTCTCTTTCAGATGCACAAGTTACTAACTTGTAGTAACGATATATCTGTAAGAGACAGTAGTTAGTGATAGATTCCTTACCGCCCCACCCATCCTCCCCGTTCTGCGAACTGATTTCTAGGGTTAAGGACATCCCTTTCAGGGCCCTAGTATTTTTCAGACACCTGTGTCAGCTTCTTGCATGGCTCTGCGTTCCTGGCGCGGAAAGTCGTGTACAGAACTGACGTCAGCGCGCAGGGGCGGCGCCTAAGTGCTGCCCGCGACGTCATCCCGGCGATCACGACGCCGACGACGGACGCGGAGCCGCACGACGCCGCCTACCGACGCGCAAGGGTACTGCTACGCAAAACTTTCCGGATCCAGCCTGACGCCTGGGGATATTCTAAGGTAAGGAATCTATCACTAACTACTGTCTCTTACAGATATATCGTTACACAAGTTAGTAACTTGTGCTTTAGTAGTTTGGCGATGATCGGGCAGGCAGGCACGCTCGGGGAAGGCCTTGGTCCCAGAGAACGGTGCGCCCTCTCCACGATGAAGACCGGTGAGAGAATCTCGGCAAAGAGATCGCCCAGCAGCTGTTCGACGAAATCTTCCATTTTCGTGATGTTGGAAGACTCGGACACACCCGTGATGCGGAGGTTGCTCCTACGGGAGCGCGCCTCCAAATTTTCATTTTTGTTCTTTATTAACTCCAGTACTCTGTCCATTTGGAGCAGCTTTTGCCTGTCTCCGGTCATGGTGTCCTCAACGTCTGAGACTCTCGACTCTAAGTGCGCAATCTGCGCATCATGCGAGTCCACCCTGGCTTTCATCGTATCCAGACTGGCGGACAGTCTATCCAGCTGAGTTGCGATGTCACTGACGCTGGCCTTTACATCTAACATGATCGCCTTTAGGTCGTCGTCCCGCATTGCGCCAGGCTCAGTCTGGGTGGCGAGTTCCCCCGTCTCCGGCCCTTCCTGCCTGGTCTGCCTGCGCTGATCGAAGGCAATCTTGGGTTGCTTGGCGTCCACCTTACCCATGGTCAAGCTACCACAGCAGGGCGGGCACTCCACTTGACGCCTGAATATCCAAAAGGGAGGGGGGGCAGGTGGTGCCTGGAGCGTGAGGGCACAGGAGGTTCTAGGGCAGCAGGTGGAGTGGCACCAGGGAGCCACTAAGGTGCTACAGCGATTAGGGAGGTGTAGGCCACGGGGATGGCAGGCGCCACACAGCAGGCAAGACAGCTGGGCGCCCCCCAGTGGGTGTAACAGCCCGCTGCTCGCCGTGCCCTCTAGCGCCAAACGGGTTAATTAGGGCGTCAGTGTACCGCCGTCTATCTCTCCAAGTGCGGTAGGGCTGGCAGCAGGAGTCAGGCCGTCCTGCAGATGCTTAGCTGGGTCACAGGAGGATGAAAATGCAAGATGGCCCCACGCACGAGGGCAATATGAGGAAGCTGAGACTCATGGGCAGCAACGGGCCAAGGGGCGCTGAGGTGGCGGTCCGGCGGATCGGGTTTGGCTAGAGGTTCAGGAGGCTCACTGCGGCGGGGTGCTGGGGTAATGATGACCCCCGTGCCAGGAGGTCATGCAGGATGGGCCGCGGGGAGTGCCCGCCGATCGGAGGCAGACAGCAGTGGGGAGACGTGGGGGGCACGCCGCCCACAGCGCAGGGCTCAGGACTCACGGCGAAGGGCCGCACTCGGCCGATGTGAGAGCAAGGCGCCCGCTAGCAAGCCGCGCAGCCCCGGGCCCCGCCATCGACCACCGTCCAACGTGGCACTGCACTTACCCGGCGTCCGATGCAGGCAGCAGTCACCGCAGGTGCCGAGCCGTCCGCTCCGGGCTCTGGTAGGACCGTGTTCGGGCGATAAGTGCACTCCGCTTCCGCTCAGCGCCGCCTCCACCACCTCGCCGCAGAGTAGGCCCCACAGCCGCGCGTAGGCCCAAGACAAGCTGGGTGTTTTCTTTCTTCGCCGCAGCGCAGCTTCACGCTGGCGAGGAGATCAAGTTGTGCCCCTGGGAGCAGGGAGCCAGGATCACTGTGCATGGAGGATCAGAACCACGCAGATCTGCAGAATTTTGCCGGATTTGGAGCTTGGCCGGCAGAGCCCACTTAGAGTGCGGCCATTTTGCAGCCGGCTAAGCCACGCCCCCAAGTTCTATGTTCTTAAGAGCGATGCACTGGTTTTCATTCCAATAGAGTGGTGATGAGAACTCATCCAAGTTTTCTTCCAAAGGTAGTTTCAGACTTCCACATTAATCAGAATATTTCACTCTCTGCCTTCTTTCCTAATCCTTCCAAACCAGCTGAAAGGTCGTTACACTCTCTTGATAATAAGAGTGCTAAAGTTCTACATTGATAAAACCAAAGTTATAAGGAAATCAAATAATCTTTTTCTTAATTATGTTCTGGTGAAAACAGGTTTCACATCCTCTAAAAAAACTATTTCTAGATGGATAGCTTCTTGAATACTCCTTTCATACCAGCTAGCAAATAAATCCTTACCTGCTAGGCCTAGGGCACACTTTATAAGGGGAAAAAAATGCTACAGCAGCTCTTTTGAGGAATTCACCTGTTCCTGAAACTTGTAAAGCCACTATGTGGAAGTTTGCTCATACCTTTACTAGGCGTTATTGTCTGGATGTAGATGCTAAAGCAGATACTAAAGTAGGACTGGGTTCTTTGAGGATTCTTTCGGTTAATTGTTGGAGCTGCTCTTGTTTTCAAGTCCGTGTTTTGTGGGATGAGCTTGCTAGTCTATTCAGTGCTTATGACTATTGATGAGGATCCCCCGGAAGAGAAGGAAAAATTCCTTACCTGTAATTCTAGGTCTCTTCCAGTGAAATTCTCATCAAAGTCATAAGCTGCCCTCCCACCTCCCCACACAGAAACTACTGCAGCTCTCAACAAATTCTGTACTCCGGATTCCTAATTTCTGAAAAAATGGCCTGTCCTAACTTTCATCTGTGGTTCATGATGGGATGCAGGGGTTACTGTGAGGATCTGAAAGAGACACGTTAGTGACAGATTCCTTACCTTAGAATATCCCCAGGCGTCAGGCTGGATCCGGAAAGTTTTTGCGTAGCAGTACCCTTGCGCGTCGGTAGGCGGCGTCGTGCGGCTCCGCGTCCGTCGTCGGCGCCGGGATGACGTCGCGGGCAGTACTTAGACGCCGCCCTGCGCGCGGATTGACGTGGGGCTTTTCTTGCCACGAGAGCAAGA
>CAWUFW010023524.1:0-74339 GCA_963921515.1 Calotriton arnoldi
CGTTTGTACAGAAATTGATGTTTTACCTTTCTGATTTCGGTTTCACCCAGGAATTTAGACCAGTAAATAACTCAGGTCTTCCTAACCATATTACTGTCTCCTTTATATATTTTAGCCACGAAATACTGTAACCTTTATCCAGTGCCAAACAGTCAGTGATTATTTTCTGATTCGGATTAATAGTAGGGTTAGCCCAAACTCTTAACCAGCGAAGGAGAGGAGCTACCGCAATTTGATCAGATATATATCCCACTCCCAGCTCTTCATGTAAAATGTAAGCGGGGTGGAATGCGGAACAGCCAAAATCTTGCGTAAAAACTTATCTTCCTCATGCTGCATGTCCCTACCTTCCTTATACCCCCAAATATCACTGCCGTAAGTTGCAATGGGGATACATTTCTCTTTGTATATCTTCATCAGGGCGGGAATTGGTTTAGTCCCTACTCTCTGGCGAAATTTAGTGTGGTCCTCGTTGCCCTAATGAGAGTGTTCTTTTTTGTGTCAGTTGTGGGCACCACGTTCCCCTATCATCAAAAAGAACCCCCAGATAAGGGAAAGTCGGGACTCTTGTTAGTTCCACCCCTTTACAATAAAATTTACGTATCTTTTGGGGTTTTCCAGGGCCAATCGACATGGTGTGAGATTTCTTAAAATTTGTAGAGCGGTCTAAGGAATCCATAAAAGTTATAAAACTATCTAAAAGTAATTGAAGTCCCACTGCGGTTCTTGCTAATAAAACGGTGTCATCCGCATATAAAAGTGCCGGGACCAATGCCTCACCAAATCTCGGGATGTCTTTACAGCTAGCTTGTAAAAAATCTCCTAGCTTATTTATATATAATGTGAATAAGAGGGGGCCAGGATACAACCCTGGCGCACCCCTCTTTCACATCCCAAGATGTTGTCAAACCGCCTGCACTATCATATCTCACTGCCGCCGTATTATTCTCGTGGATAGTATATAAGAAAGACACAACTTCCGTTTCTAGTCCCATACCCTTTAAAATTGCCCATAATTTCGATCCGTTCACACAATCGAAAGCTTGTGTCAAATCCATGAATGCTAAGTATATTGGGCCTTTTTTTGCAACTGTATACTTATTTATCAGCAGGTATAAGTTTAAACACTGGTCCAGAGTTCCCTTTCTTGGTCTAAAACCGTACTGTAGATCCGGAATTACATTACGTTGATCCAACCAAGCTGTCAAACGGTTAAGAACAACCTTACCCAATATCTTTGCTGCTGCATCTAGCAGCGAAATTGGTCTATAACAAATGGGTTTGTCCCTGACACTCTTTTTAAAAATGGGGACGATCACTGCCTTTCCCCAGGATGCTGGGTACCCATATAAGCATGCAGCCTTAAAAACATTGGTCAGGATATTAGCCCAAACCTTGGGATCAGCTTTGTAAAGGTCTGCTGGGACCCCATCGGGGCCCGGGGCCTTTCCTCCAGATGTAGATATGATTGCTTTTTCGACCTCTTCAACACTACAGTGAAACGCCATCCTTTTTTGCCCGGCTTTGCTATGATTTTTAGGTTCTTCTAGATTTGCGTCACTGAAGATTTGGCCGAAATGTGAAACCCATTTTCCGCCGGTATTACGCAATCAGTATTAGAGTTTGGGGTTTCAGAGAGAAAAGGGCTATTGACTACTGTCCAAAATTTAGAGCTATCTTTCAGGACACTCACTTGTTGTAGAGCGTCCCATGCCTGTTCCTTTAACTGTTTCTTTCTACTCTGAGTTGCTGTCTTGTAGGCCTTTCTTTTTTCCCTAATGTTCAATTCAGATCTGGGAATCGCTTTTAGGGCCTGAACAAGTTCCATATGGGCCGTGGAACAGGCCCCATCAAACCACCTTAAAACCTTTGAGCGATTCTTCCCACCTGCCACCGTAAGGTCAGATTGTATTTGTTTTGACAATGTTTCAAAGGCTGTTAGGATGCAACTATCCTGCATAATATGGTCTGAGCATACATCAATTTAATGGGCACAAGTTATATATAAATTGCTTAAAAACTGATCGGGAATTATAGTACCCCACTTTAACCTGCATGCCTGATCTTTAATAGAAATATCTTTATTTTTTAGACAGGTGGTGGATTCTTCAATTGTAGTAACAAAAAAGATATGGCAACAGTGAGGGGATTGTGATCACTGAGGCCTTCCCAGATGACAATTAGGTCCTCAGTAAATAAAAATAATGGAGCAGATACTAAAATATAATCAATGATACTTCGCCTTCCATTTCCTATATAAGTGGGTATTAGTGTCATATTAATATTTTGCTCCAGACAACATAAATTTTGGTCCGAAAGAATGCCTTCAAGTAAGCCACCCGAGGGTGTGTGTTCAAAATGGATAGACGAGGACATAGACTCCTCTTGGCCATGATTTATGAAACAATTTAAATAACATTGATGAACATTAAAATCTCCCAGGATCAAAACATCATAATTCATTTGTCTAGACTCTTCATACGTTTCCAGAAACTCCCTTAAATCTTGTAGGTGTTCTACCTCATGCTCTCTATGAAAAGAATTATAAAAATTTACCACTAACACCGAACTACGGTTCTTAAAAGACAATTCCACTGCCAACACATTTTGCGATTTACATTCAACCAATCTTGTCCTACAGGAAAACTTCAGTGATAACATTATGAGAAAACCTCCTCTAGCTCTCCCCATATTCGATGGGGTTGCATATTTACAATATGAGACAAATCCATCTAAGTAAAAACAATCATTTGGTTCCCATGTTTCCTGTAGGGCGATGATATGATACATAGATAAAAACTTCTCCCAGCTGGTATTCCCCCTTTTAGACCTAATTCCGGCTATGTTCCACGAGAGAACCATTTTACGTGTCTCCGGGCTATCTATAGTAGGTGGAACAATTATCGCACAGTTATTAGTATTATCACCATGGGCCAGAGTTAGTGACATAGGAACTTTTAAGGTTGCGTTTGTTAGGGGGACGTCCTGCCTTGTATTGCTTTCTAACCCTAGTCAGTCATTCTCGTCCAAAGGATGTGGACTGGCTAGGGGTTGGAAGCGATTGCTCATTAATAATGTATTATCTGTGGGATCTTCCCTAATGGGCCTACAAGGGTTCCGAGGTAATTGCCAATTCAATAGTCTAGGGTAGGGACGCTGAGTAGGAGGGTAAAAATGTTGTAAGGGGACTACTGTTATTAAGGAGTTGGGGCTGTTCTTATATGCCCCACCCGTTAGCATCTTATCCTTGTCCGGATTCCGGAAGTTTACAACTATGCAGTCTCCTCCCCCAGATTTTTTTGTTTGCTGACCTATCCAGCCCACCCTTCTGGCCATTATAACATCGCCCGCTATACTTGGGCCATTTGTAACATTTTTGGTGCACCAATAGGTAACTTTATGTATAAGATCCTGGGTGGATTCCCTGGATTTTTCAGCAAGGGGGGGAACATCCAATAGAACTGCCACTAGTGGTGCAGATGCGGGAGGCAAATCAATTCTACACTGGGTCGAGACTTTTACTGTGTAGTCCTGTTCACGAGAACATGAGGGCAAAGAAGCCCTCTCCTTTCTTTGAGACGTACACATCTGCTCTATCGCGGGGCTCTGAGCTATATGCCGCTTTCGCTCGTTCGAATTAGGATTTCTAGTTCCCCTTTCTACACCCTTGGGTCCTAAAGCAATCAAGACCGGGTCCTGTTGAGATGGAGTCAAGATCTGGGTCACATTTGCCGCCCCTCCCACCATAGGTTTTAAGACAGATGGGACCTTGTTTTTAGCATAATTAGCGGACATATCATGCACTAGTTTCTCAACCAATTCAAGTTTGTGAATTACTGGAACTAGAAGGGCCTTTGTCATTGTCTCAAGTCTTATAAATAAAGTCTCCAAATGTTGTTCCAACTCATCACCCTGCTGTGAAAGAATTTGTGTCCGGGTTTGTACACATGATAGCCTTTTTGTAGCCTTGTTACAGGTCACACGCCTTCTCTTGGGTGGGGGTAGGTCTTGAGCCGCTTCGATCTCTTCAACCGTAATGGCTACAGATTCTGGTATTGTACAGAGATCATTTGAAGTAGTTATTGGACATAAAGGCACACCTGTCATAGTATTGTGCGATGCCCCCAATCCATCTGCAGCATCTACAACATCGTCGTTGTTATCTGCGGGGTCTATTTAAGTCCCATCCCCATCTCTAGTGCAAACCTGGGCACACTTCACTGCCTCAAGTGAGAGCCTTCTTTCTGTCAGTGCAATTTCTTGTGAAATAGCGTGAGCGGCTTTTGTTAAAAAAGAATCTATTTTGCCATTCGTACAACCCACCGTAGCCCCCCCTTGTGATGCAAGAGTTTTCCTTTTACCCATTACACACAATTATAAACAAATACAGACAGGTGTTCCAAAAGGCCTTGAGTGCCCTATTGTCAAGGTCTTTGATTATCCCTACAGTTGACAGTAGACTAGTCAATACAATTTAGTACCTCGGTTTTAGCTAGTTTCTCCGTCCTCTCAATCTTTTCATTCCTTCCAGTGTAAGTTTCGGGACAAATAGACAAACCGGATAATAACAGCCAAGGGGGTTGGCCCAGCCCAGCCTCCTTCGGGCTCTGACGGGCACAGACGGGGCTGCCCTTGGCCCGGGCTTGGCCCGGGCACGTCAGCGCGCGTCCCGCGGCGCGGAAGTACTGCGCGCCTCTTAACGCGCCTCCTGGCGCGGGTAGAGCGTCACTGTGTGCGCGCACTCGGGGTTCTGGGGGCTGTGGTTCCGACGGTGGTCTGCACGGTGCCATTCTCCTCACGGCAAGCAGACCGGGAGATGTGCAGAATGGCCGTTCCCCTCACGGCAGCGGTGAGTTTCCAAATGCTTTAGGCTGGTCTCTATCATCTTCTAAGGTTCAAACCTCTGTTGTATCTCTGTAAGATTTAATCAGGATTGCATACAGGCACCAAGAGGTCCTGGCATGTATGTACTGGAAGCTAAATTGCCAGTGGTCACTGATCTGCCACCCCCTGTGTTTCTGGGCTCTCCATTGCCCTCCCAAAGTGTAGAAACTCAGGATGCATGCACTAGTAAGTAACTCTTAGAAGTAAAGAACAAAGTCTCAAGAGTTGGCATCCTGTGATAATGGGCAGCCTCCTTAAACCACAGCTTCTTTAAAAGATACTGAATAGATGTTCTTGCCAAAGAATTCTACTGAAAAATCTAGAACTCTTGAGTTGATGTGGATCCCAAACCTAAATTCATGGTGTTAGAAGGTGGTTCTGACCATCTGAGCCACCCGGATTTTTCGCTTTTTGAACACCTAATTTTTTAGCTTTTACTATGGGAGAGCCTCATAAGCTGGGACTCACACACAGTGAACTCATGATGAAATAGGCTGCATGTGGATTTCACTGGTGTCCGCCTTGTGAGAGAAGGCCGCTGCGCTGCAGCCAGGGTAAGGGGCACCGGATTGGTTACCTGTAGACACGTGTGCACACTCGTGTGCACCCATGTAAGAGCTGCGCGGGGGAGATTCCTGACGTGCGCAGCCCAGGAGCAGGTACAGATAGAATGGTGTGGCAGGAATTATGCAGAGTTGGGTGGTGACATGGAATAGGCTTTATAATGTGGGGAGACACATGTAAGGGAAAGTCAATGTCCTTAACTGTTTCACTGTAGGAACACTCCATTACTCTCCTATGAAGACAGAGACCACATGGGGTACTTTCACTTCCGTAGGGCCTACAAATTCCAGACAAACACCAAAGTACACTGTAAGTTGTGTAAAAGAAGTATTTTTCTGAGTCCAAAGCCATATCTGTAGTACTTATGGGTCATCCAGAAATGTCATATTCCTTTGACTCAGCTCATAACCAGAGTCTGGCCGGGTGTGACCGTGCCAGGCTAGATTAATTACCTTCCTCCCCAAGCTGTAGCATCAGTGGCCTAGCCCTTCACTGCAAGCATTCCAGGGGCGAAGGTCTTCTCTCCAGGAGAGAGAGATGGGGGTGAAGCTGCAGGTTATCCATCAGCAGCTGTCACCCGGTACCAGGCCTTCTCCGGGCCATGAAGTCAGCAAGTGGGCTTGTCAGAGACCGTGTGGCATGAGACCCCTGGATGATGCCATTTTGAAGTATCCCAGAGGCCTGTGCATGAAGGAGGGAGCAGGAGCAGAGACGTCATGTGTCACTGCAGGATAGGGCAGACGTGCCTTCCTGCCAGCCCCCTCTAATTTCTTTTAAAAGGTCTTGCACAGGAAGATGAGCTCTCTCTGGGGTGTGGTCTTGCTGAGGAAGACTGATGCTGGAGCCTGGCGCCATGGGCAGTTGGAAGGAGGAACCCCCTGACTGTCCCAGGACTCTGGACTGTGCCTTTGAGGGAGTCCAGGGCCAGTGAGGTGACGCCCCTAGGGGTGGAAAGGTTTAATTGCACAAGTGGTACATTTACATAATGTTGTTTTTTTGGGGGACTGGAAGTCACATGTGATATGTGCAATGCTAAGTGAATTGGGATTATGTTGCTAGGCATTCCTGCTAGAGTGCCTGGTTGTAAATGCTGAATCCTGTGATTATAACTGTGATGCCTTTTAGGGGCTTTAATTGCATTGCATTATAACTGTTATCAGATATGCTAAGTACCTGTCATTCTGAGGGATGCTTAGACATGTATTCTTGCTACTGCGTTAGTTGAAGAACAACCCAGACTATCAGCCACTGTGATTCAAGGGTGTATACTGTATGGTCAGTATGAGATGCTCAGTCAGGGTTATGTGTCACTATGGCAGGTGTTCCCATTATGAATACTTGGTGAGATAATGGGGTGGGCCACCACTGGGATGGTGCCAGTGGGTAGGGCCCTCACTCCAGGTTATGGTCAACCCACTGCATTTGGGGCAAGATGATGTGCATACATGGGAGTGGTGGTACTAGACCACCCCAAGCGGGAGGGGTGGGAATGTTTTGCAATGTCACGAAGTATTTCCAACAGCTTATGTATATTTGTAAATTGATGCACAGTATTGAGTAGTGTGTGTGTGAGTTATAAATATACTCGTCCTTTTTATAAAGAAAAGTATAGACCGAACAATCAATTATTGAGTGTTATTTCTGCGTACCTGTAAATGGCGATTACTTGCCCACACCACCTCCCTTGGATAAGCCTTAGACTACTCTGCAACGCTACCCTCTGAGCATCAAGCTCTACAATGGGGTGTTTGGTTCCCAGTGAAGGACAAATGTAGATATATTGTTTGTGCAGGCCTCACAAATATTGCCTCGTTTTCCAACACATGGGCATCAATTGAGGATCAAGGGCCTTATGTATCAAGGTAAATTGCGATTGCAAACGCTGAAATTCGCAGAATTTCAGCGTTTGCGATTGCAATTTAGCTGTGTGCAATGTATGAAAGGAAAACCCACTCGCAAAATAAGGAATCGCAATATTTGCGATTCCCTATTTTGCGAATGCATTTAAGGAATCGCAAATTGCGATTCCTTAAATGCAATGTAGGAAGCACCCAAGTTGTGCGATTTTGGCTTAAGAAATCGCAAATTACCACCAACTTCAGGTTGGTGGTTATTTGCGATTTCTTTGAAAAATGCACTTTTTTGCATTTTTCAAAGTGCCATGTGGCGCACATACATGCCCTTAGGGCATGTATGTGTGCCACATCTGCACCCATGCTTATTTCAGGAGTGCAACAGGGTGTCCTTTTGACACCCTTGCATCCTTGAAATTGCATTCGCAATTTGCGAGTACCTAATGGGTACTTGCAAATTGCGAATGTCTCCCCATTCATTCCTATGGGCCTATAGGCCCATAGGAATGAATGTGGAGGTATTCCTTAATTGCGAATCACAATTTGCGATTAGCAATTAAGCAATATGTAGGATTCGCAAAAGTTTTTGCAAATCCTATATACATTGCGTTTTGCGATTCTCAAATAGCGATTCGCAAAAAATCGCTATTTGAGAATCGCAAAACAACATTTTGATACATATGGCCCCAAATGGTGTAGTGGATGCTACTCTTAAATGGTTGGTTGCATTTCCCGTCAGGTTGCTTCTAACCCCTGGCAGTCAGCAGGCACTGATCTACAAACACTGGTTTCCAGAACCTTTGACCTTGCAATCCTATTTGAAGATGCTATGTTTTTTTATAGAGAAGTGAAAAGCGTAATATATTGTAATAGCACTTAACTTTTTTTAATTGACTCATTTTTCATAAGGCATTGCATAGCTCATAACTGTGAACACCATATTGTGGACATCACAGTTTTAAAAAAACGCACAACTCAATAAGCAGAGCATATAATACATTGTAAAGCTTGTGCTTGTGGTATAGCACAGGGCTTTCTCAACTAGGCAGTATGCTCTCTGAATGATGCAGATAGGTTCCCCAGGCATCTGAAGGCAGTTATTTTCACGTTGTGCAGCATAAATGTGTACTGTTACTCACTCACTGATTCTTTGACGACTTACATAAGTATTTTGTGGTATATGGTTTTCTGTGCTTGTCACTGGATTGTATGTGCTGTGGCCACTTTAATGTCCGTACTTGTGCTAGTCCTGAAATTGCTTTTAATTGAACTGTGTGTTTGTGAGGGTTGCAGAATAAGAGATGCCACCGCATGAACGTCATGTCATCAAGGTAAAAAGTTGGAGGATATCACTCATTGTGATGTCACTGAGGACGAATGTCGTGTGAAGTCAATTCCTGTGATGTAATTAAGGGTCACATGACCTGGGATGTCCCTTCTGCTACCCCTGGTATTTTAGTGAATTGACATCCATATGTATAATCTCTTTTAAATAAATTAACTCTTTTCATGGGTTACCAAAGTACATATATAGGTTCAAAGGGGTGGAGCCATACTTTTGAATTGCCTCTTACAAATGTTTTGCCATTGCTATTAATGCTGGGAAGAGCTGTGTTAAGGCTCGAGGGGTAGGAGGGGCTATGACCACTTCCGCTTCAGGGCAGCGGTCTAGTTGCTGCTCCTGACGCCGGAAGCGTGGTATAAATGCGCCCGATGACGCGACCGCGCAGCGGGCGCGCCGCTGGCGCGGCTAAGGCGCGCCTAAGGCAAGCCCGTCTGCGCCCGTCCACGCACGACCAGGCCCAGGGACTAGGACCCCTGGACCTTTCTCCCCACGGAACTATCATTATTCGAGCTCTCAGCTCCACCAGTTAAATAGTGGATTAGGAACTACTTGCTATCATCAGATTGCTTGTGGGAAATCCATGAAAAAGTGTCCCCATTGCTCGTTTACCCTTTCCTCTCAGATAATTAGGACCACTAAGCCCCCCGTATCTACTAGGGCCTTTAAACTTCTCTTATTAAACTGTCGCTCCTTGCCCAAGCATACTACAGAGATCTCTATACTTTTAAAGGATTATGATCCAGAGGTCCTGTTTTTATCAGAAACATGGCTGAATCCCAGCTCGGAACCTGACATTGTCCAAGCGCTCCCCCAGGGGTACCAGATACAGAGAGTGGACAGGTCAACAGGCAAGGGTGGTGGGATAGCTATTGTTTATAAAGATCATCTCACATGCCGCATGCTGGGAAGCCCACTTCTGGATTGTGAGAATGTTCACTTTTCATTAGAATTTACCCCACTTCTCTCATTTACAGGCATTCTGATTTACCGGCCCCCTAGTGCAATGGGCACCTTTTGTAAAACCCTGCTTGAAACAGTTATCAATTCTGCCAGTACGGCAGCTAATTTTATTCTCCTTGGAGATTTTAATTTACATTTTGATGATTTGGAGGCAGTGACTGCGCTAGAACTTGCGCGGGATCTTACGGCTCTGCAGCTATCGCAAAAGGTCACACAAGCCACCCATGTTAAAGGGCACTGCCTGGATTCCGTGTTCTCGAATTTGGAGAACCTAAAAGGGGATGCCCCTATCCCTGTCCATTGGTCTGATCATTTTCTTATTCCCCTATCCTGGAGCCCTCGGGTCATCGCTCCCTGTGCACAACCTTCATTAATTATGAAACGGCCCTGGTCCAATCTTTCCATGGACAGCTGGGCTCATGAACTGGAAAATACCAGACCCAAGCCGAATTCCAGCCCAGGTGTAGCCAATGACGACTTTTGCAATTGGATAGATAACTCGTTGAATGCAGTCCTCCCTAAAATTTTGATGAAAAAGACAGAGGGTTCGCATAAATCCCCCTGGTACTCCCCCAAATTACGCATTCTTAAACAGCGATGCAAGGTTCTGGAAAGAAGTTGGAGGAAAGATTATTCACCAAGCAAAAGACTGGAATATCGGAGAGCCATTGATACTTACAAAGCAGGTATTAAACAGGCTCAGACCTCCTACTTTGAGGAAAAAATTCTGTCGGCTGGAAATTCCCCTAGAGAAACCTTTATTATTATAAAGAAGCTCCTCAAAACTCCTGCCCCGTCTGTGGCCCCTGATATTTCCGGACAACGCTGTAACAAACAAGCGGTTTTTTTTACTACTAAAATAGAGAACATTCTTAAATGCCTGCCTCAAATTGATGATAAATATGACCTATTAGGTGAGGATTCAGATCAAGGTGTCCTGTCAACCAGACCATTGCTGGAAACCTTTCCACTAATCACCCAGGAAACTCTTCTGACTCTGTTTTCCTCGGTGAAAAGTGGGTCTCCTAGGGATCCTGCACCGATGAACGTTTTGTTAAGGGTTGCTCCGATAATTGCCCCTGTTATTACAGATGTAATTAATGCATCATTAAGTACAGGAATAGTTCCCTGTAATTGGAAAAGAGCTATGGTAAAGACACTTTTGAAGAAACCCAACCTGGATCCAGGGGACTTGGGTAACTACCGCCCTATTTCCTTGCTTCCCGGGATGGCCAAGCTCGCTGAAAAGTATGTCAATTTTACCCTCTCCAATTTTATCGAATCCAACAATCTGCTCCACCCTTCCCAAATGGGATTTCGACCTTGACAGGGCACGGAAACTGCCTTGTTAGCAGTAGTTGAAAAAAGTAGAAAGATTCTGGACTCAGGAGGGGCATCCGTCATCATACTCCTCGATTTGAGCGCAGCATTCGACACGGTGAATCACCGTATTTTGATTCACCGCCTTAGGAAGTCGGGAGTCACTGACACTGCACTGCAGTGGCTGCGCTCCTTCCTGGAAGATAGATCCTTCCAGATATTTGAAGGTGAGATGACTTCTAAATCGATGCCTCTGCGCTGTGGAGTACCGCAGGGATCCTCTCTGAGCCCGACCCTTTTTAATGTGTATATGGCCCCACTGGCGGCTATTGTAGCCCCCTTTGGAATCCATATGGTGACTTACGCCGACGACACCCAGTTGGTCGTTGCGCTTAATCAAGCCAAGCAGCTATCCCAAGACCTCCACTCATGCCTGGAG
Organism: Calotriton arnoldi; assembly: GCA_963921515.1. Taxonomy (NCBI): domain Eukaryota; kingdom Metazoa; phylum Chordata; class Amphibia; order Caudata; family Salamandridae; genus Calotriton; species Calotriton arnoldi. Next base: position 11,366 of record CAWUFW010023524.1, read on the forward strand.
GAAGTCTCTAAGTGGATGGGGGCGTCCCACCTTAAACTCAATGGAAACAAGACAGATTATGATCCTGGGTAATCCTTCCGATGTCTCATTGAGTACCATGTGGCCAGCATGTATGGGACCAGTCCCAACTCCCAAGAGCGAGATAAAGAGCCTGGGTATCTGGCTAGACCAGAATTTGACTTTTAAGGTGCAAGCCAGGAAGACGGTGGCAACTTGTTATGGATTGCTTAGAATGGCCCGCAAAGTGCTTCCTCTTCTCCCTCCCCAAGCCAAAAAAATATTAGTCCAATCCTTGATATTGTCAAGGATAGACTACGGAAATGCACTCTACTTAGGGGCCCCACTGGCAGTAATCATGAAACTGCAAACGGTCCAAAACTGCGCGGCCAGACTATTATTTGGAATATCAAATCACCTCTCTGCGAAACCGGCCCTATGCGCCCTTCACTGGCTCCCAGTGAAGGAAAGAATCAGCTTTAAGGCCCTCTGTATTGTCCACAAGTCTCTGCAAGGGAACGGGTCTACCTTAATCTCGACAATGTTTCGCCGCTATAAGGCCACCAGGAATTGCGTTCGGATGAACTCCACTTGGTGGAGGTCCCAAGGATCAAGAGGGCGAGAAGTGGCGGCCGCCTTTTCTCACTCAATGCGGCCAAACTTTGGAACGCTCTACCACTTCACTTACGCAGGGAACCCAGCCACCTTGCCTTTCGAAGGCAACTAAAAACTCTGCTATTCCCTTGAGTGTTTCTGCTAATGGTTACTGGTCTAGCCAAGCGCTGGGAGGCCCCCGGGTAGCCATGCGCTATATAAGTGCCATTTTCATTTCATTTCATCTTGAAGAATTGGTTCCAAAGCCAACGCTTTGCATAATCACCTTGATTGAGAATCTGGATTTCGACATGCTAAAACATGCAGCACTAGATGCTAAAACTCGAGCTGCAAATGAAATATCCAAATTCCACTCATCCAACAGTTCAAACCTCCCTCCACACCTCCTCTAATAAAACTATTTCTACCTAGCACAACAGAAAATCACTGTTCAATTGATGGCCAATCCAGTTGATTGCAAAGTAACTCACTGTATTCAATATATAATTTGTTTTTAAAACCATGGTGCTGCCACTCATGAGCTAGACTCATAAAAGTGCTCAAGTGTGTGTAGTGCTGATGGCTCAGTGCACGGGGAGGAAGTGAATAATCGAAAACATGCATAAATGCAAAGTGTTTTCAGGCTGCATTTGAACATAAGTATAGCATGGTCAATCTCCAGGGCTCACAAATGGCATAGGGCAAAGGGCAGATACTCGTCACTAATACACTCATTAATGGGTGCATGTGTGCTCTTATTGCTTTGCAGACACCCTCTCGATAATCTTTCAATCAAATGTCTGTTGAGAAAATTCTTCATATTTTGTGAGAGTTGGTTACAGTCAACTAATGGCTGTTGAATGTGGGCTGAGGAATAGGTGACAAATACTTAAAAGAAACAATGGCTTAGCTGGACTGCCCTTTCCCTCACTCTCATTGTAGATAGTCATAAATGAATGGTTCAGGTGCCATTATGCCCAATATAAATACACTTATTTTTGTTTTTGCTTTTGAACTTCTCGTGTTCCCTTTATCTAAAGCAACATTCGGAATTTTTTGGGGGGGAAAAATAGAGAAACGTAGAATAATGTTTATTTGCTTAAACTATGCAAAACGAAGCACAGCCTTACTTTCATTTTAAATTACCACATTACTATGAAAAATGAGAGATGCGACATTGCTCTGATCAGCAATTATCCTTGCTAGTTCTTTGATGCTAATATAAAATGGAGCAGACTGTACTGTGCACCTTAGTATAGGATGATTAATGCTATTTAATGCCCTGGGAATGCAGTAAATGTATTTTTAATTTAGAGGGATCATTGTTATCAAGCATTAGACATGATTCTTAATTAAATGCTACCAGTGGGCATGCAACACTTATTGTGCCACCCACCTAAGTAGCACCTTAAACATGCCTCAGGTTTGCTACTGCAGCCTGAATGCCATTTTAATCTGCTGTTGTCGTCTTGGTACTAAAGCCCTCTTGCCAAGCCCTAAACTTCCCTTTTATAACATATAAGTCACCCCATAGGTAGGACCTAGGTAACACATATGGCAGGGTGCTGTGTAATTTAAAGGCTGGGCATGTACTTTTAAGTTTTACATGTCTTGGTAGTGATTTATTCTTAAATTTGTTTTTCACTACTGTGAGGCTTACCCTTCCCATAGGATAACATTGGGAATTCCTTATTACATATAATAAGCTGTAATTTTCATTTGGGAGCAGCAGCTATATCATGTTTGGTGTCTTTGAAATTGCAATGAAAAATCCTCTTGAATGGAAAAGTTGAGTTTGTAATTACAATTTTGAAAATGCAATTTTTTGAAAGTTGGCATTTTTCTCTCCTTAGCCCTTTTGTGCCTGTAGCCTGTTTTGGGTCATATGACTGAGTATAATGGTCAGTTGGAATTCCTCCATGTCATCTACACAATATAAAGATTTGTTGTGCCTTAATGGGCCATCTGCTGGCAGGAGGAGGGAGCAAAGCAGAGCACAGCCCCACTTGCGAATGGATAGGGAGTGTTCTGCCCTCACACAAAGGGCCTCTCACCTCCACATTGTTACTGCAGCCAGCTTGTAGCCAGGGCATCTGAGTCAGGAGATTCCATGCAATCAAAGTCACTGTCTAGAAGCTTCTCCAACCTTCCAGAAGGAGGGCACCAGGGTATAAAAAGAGGACCTCAAACACCAACTCTTCAGCACATGTCTGGACCTGTGGATACTCTGCCAGAAAGAAGCACTGCTGTGCTGCTGAAAGGACTGCCACTCTGCTAGACTGCTGAACTGCTGCTGCCTTTCTGCTCTGCTGCCCTCTTGCCTGGAAAAGAAGGACTGGACTTGCAAATTGAACTGAGGACCACCAGAGTGACTCTTAAGGGCTAGTTTTCTGGCCACCTGATCTAAGCCTTAGGGACACAAAAGGCTCCCTTCAACTTGGACCCACACCTGAACCCAGCCTGAGTGAGTCCTGCCCCTCCAATCGGTGCCCAATCAACCCTGGATCCTTGGGGACATAAAATGTCTTGGCTAAAACTGTTTTGAGAACCAGGAGGAAACTAGGCCTGGGCAAAACTCATGGAGTTTTACTCCATAGAACTCTGTAGAGTTAAAAAATAAAACTCTGCAAGGTTAACGTGGAACTCCGCGAACGGTCAGTTCAAACATCTTAAATGACATCACTGATGACATCATCGATGAAATCATCAATTGAGTGTAAGTGTTTTTAAGAGTTTATAGGTGTTAAATGTATATACTAACCTACTACACAAGTTAAATTAGTATACAAGTGCACTACTACTTAGTGATACTACTTCTAACATAGGCCTGTGGATTGTAAACCTGTAATGATATTGTAGAGTTAAGGAGAAGGACAGAAGTTAAGCTTCATGGTGGACCGAGAGGCAGTGCAAGAGCATAGGCTGCTGCAATCATGATGATTCATGTGCAATTAACTGAGAAGTGAATGCTATTTTACAGCCAAACCCAGACAAGTAGCTTCATGTACCTGGCTAATCAATCTCACAACTCTTGTTATATTTAGCCGAGTCCATCCAACATTCGACATGACAGTCTGGTTCCAGTCTCTGGCCATTGGCACATCTTCCCATACCATAAGACCAATGGATTATGATCCACGTTGACCTCTTTTTGGTCATCCAGATAGTCTTGAACCATCTTCTGAAAGGTCATTAGTGCTGCCACTTGCTTGACCACTGTAGCCTTCACCTTTGCACTTGACTTAAGCCCCACCACTTGAAACCAAGCCATTGCAGATGTTGGGTCCGATTCTTCTGTTACTAGTGTTGTTGCTGGTTTTGCTGGTGTTGGTAGATGTGTGACTACAGCACTGCCCTCACTGGAGGTTGAAGTCTGCACACCAGAACGTTTGCCTGGGACTCTAACGTCTAGCAGGCCTTCTTCCAGGTCTCTTGGTTGCTGAACAATCCATGTCCAATAGAGTGAAACATCTCCTTCTAAAAAGCAATGCAAGTGGCCAGTAGTTTTTGTACTGTAGAGTAAGTATTGAGGCACAGATGTATTCTTTAGAGGACGCAATGTCTCTTTGCAGCCTTGGATTAACAGCCAAGCGCAGGATTAAGCTCTGAACCAACTCATACGCTACTTCGTTCACACCAGCGAACATTTGCCACACCTCTTTTATTTGGTCCTGTAGAAGATGAAACAATGGGATAGCTTAGCTAATCATACTGTCCTCCTATATGAAAACCTCAAAAGGAAGTAGCATTTGTGTCAAGCATTTGACTAGCCCCTATTTTATCAACCTTCATGGTCATGCTTTTCTCAGTTGCATCTCCTCCTCCATAATCAGTGAGCAGTCTTTATTTCCCAAACAGACATTGCAACATGTAGTAGGTCTAGGTCTAATGTGTTAGAACCTCCTGTATGAGGGCTTTAACTGGTACCCTATTAGCATGCTGAATGATCCTCAACTGCTTCAGGGCTTTAAGAGAATGACTGAAATGAGTGCAGAATCTTCTGCAGGGACCAGTATGTTGCTGACTAAGTCTTCTTTTTTGTGAAAGTCCTACACAATCAAGTTGATGCAATGCACCAAACACAGGATCCTGAAATATCCACCATCTGCCATGGTCTTGATTATATTAATGCCATTGACCGTGGCAACAAATCCAATTCTGAGACCTCTGGGTCGCATCTATTCAAACACCTTCTTGTTAAAGTTTTCCAAGATATTTGCAGCTGTACAGGATTTCTCCATAGGGAATATAGCTACTGTTGCATGCCGCCGAATGGCCTTAGAATGGCACAGAGACCTGCAGGCAGCTGTTGCCTAACCCCTAAAAAAAAGATCCAGTGTGCAGTATTACACAAGTAATCAATTGCTTGGCAACTGGTCCATATGTTTGTCATCAGGTGGATAGTGTGAACAGCACTCTGGCTGGGAACCTTCCATTTCGGGCAGATGGCTGCTACAAATTTTAAAAATCCCACTCCTTCAACAAAAAAAAATGAAAGGCGGTCCAGCGCTGACATTTTAGCATGCTTGCCATTATGCAAATGTTCCATTGGGTGGCTGTATTTATAGGGCCCCTCTTGCCTAAACATGCCTGTTTTCATTTTTGGTGTCACTGACACAGGTAACTTCCAGAGAGAACCAAGAGGTGGTAGTCTCAATGTGCATCTTGGGGGAATCATCACTGTTTGTGGTGGTGTCTGTATCTGAGTCTTGTGCCATTCATAGGATGCTGATGAGGTTGATGCTGGCACACTGCTCTGGATAGGGCTACTTGGTGTAAAGCTGTCCTCCACTTCTTCCTCATCATCTCCTATCACCATGATCAGAGCTGATTCCTCTCTCTCCACCAACAGCAAATGTTTTAAAATGCTCCTCCCACTGGAATGCGTGATGTTTTTTCATATTGGTCGTTTGGCCTCCAGTACCATAGTGTGAACCAGGCTTACATTGACGAACACTAGCGTGGCAAATGGAGTGTATTGCAATGTTATCCTCCTGCTTGCTAATCATACAGAAGTCCAAAACTGAGGAGGAGAACTTTTTTAGTGTGCCACTGACAATGCCTGAAGAAGAACTGGAGGTAGGTGGGTGTGTTAATTGCCTCTCTGCAGTGCATACTTTGACTGAGGTAGTGGTGGATGCAGGTCTCAGCGGGGGCCTTACAAATGTGGGAGCTGGAGGTGGTAGTGGTGGAACCGGTGCCACATCCCATGGAGCAGGTTGTATAAGGAGTGTAATATCAGTGTCCAAGCCTTTCAGAAACTTTCCCTTTTCCTTATCTCTCATGGTGGGTCCTGGACTCAGCTGTGGTCCATGTGCAGATCATCAGAAGGGGTGCTTGGAGAAGAAGGTAGAGTACCTTTTCGTTTTCTTGCTGGAGATTGGAAAGCCAATGGTTCAACCACATCTTGCTAAGCAGAAAGCTCAACCTCCTTTTCTGTTCCTACTTCAGGAAGAGCTAATGCTGGCTATGGTACCTGTTATCTACTTTGCTCAGTTTTGTGGGACAATTTGCGGCTGAGACAAATCTAATTCATACTCACTGCTCATCACCATGATTGCAGGGGCTGCCTCACTGAGAGACATGGCCTTGGGCTTAGGTTGGGGTGTTACCGTTGATGCAGGAGTGCTGTTCCCAGCTTGCTCCCCAGAAGACGGTGCAGCAGGCGCATCACATTTCCTGAAAAAGGTGGAGGGCAGCACAGAAGTGAAGTGGTGGCAATCCCGTTCTTCTACTCCTCCTCACTGGCCACTTTCTTAGCAAAAAAACTTCTTTGGGGCCATCTTTAAGCTCTGTCAGGTAGCACTTAGCTGCACAAATGGAAGTAGCCAGACAATGACTGAAGTGGTGTGGTGACACTTTGTGTCAGCCTTCTGTCTGTCGTTGATGTCTCTTGTGCTACTAATAGCAAACCTACAAAAAAACATTCAGTGAAATGTGGCATTTTGCAGTTTCAATTATTCATACAGACAATATAATTTAGTGAGGTTATCCCATTCCCAAATTATTGACAGCAATGAGTGTATCCATTGACCATTCCAATCCAAACCATAACATAATATTTCAATCAGGCTAAAAACAACATGCAGATTTAAAAGTTATCTTTATGTGCCACTAAGGTGAGACATCTGTGGCAGACAGGAGGGTACAGGGAAAAATTGAATAATCCTCAAAAAGGTGAATGCTGGTGTGCACCTATGGCCTAAGAGCCAAATGGCAGGCAGGGGGTGCAGGCAGCCAGGGAAAACATGGAATTATACTTAAGAAGGTGAATGCTGGTGTGTGCCTATGGCCTAAGATACCTATGGCAGGCAGGGGGTGTAGGCCAAAGAAAAATGGAAAAAATGCCTATAATATTATATAAACACTGTACATACATCATGCAGTGGTCCTCAAGCACATTAAACTGATATCAGGGACAAAAATAAAAGAATGAACAAAAAACAAAAGGCATAGCCCTCTCTAATGTCCCTAAAAATGTTTTTCATAACTGGAAAGAAGGATTCATTTAACAACTGGCCATATGTTTACCAACAAGCAAGGAGGCATGGACAACAAATAACACATGCCGACCTAAGGCAAAAGCACACTGGCTGACTACACAAAATGGCCACCAGCCACATGGTCAAACCACAAGCACGGAGGCATGGACAACAAAGAACACATGCAGGTCTATAGCACAAGCACACTGTTGGAATACACAAAATTGCCACTGGCCACATGGTTAAACAACAAGCAAGGAGGCATGGACAACAAAAAACACATGCAGGCCTAAGGTAAAAGCACACTGACTGGCTACACAAAATGGCGACCAGCCACATGGTCAAACAACAACAACAAGCAAGGAGGCATGAACAACAAAGAACACATGCAGGCCTATGTCAAAAGCCCATTGACCAGCTACACAAAATGGCCATTAGCCACACGGTCATACAACTACAACAACAAGTAAGGGGGCATGGACAACAAAGAAGACATGCAGCCCTATGGCAAAACACATTGTCTGGCCACTACACAAAAGGGCTACCAGCCACATGGTCAACCAACTTCAACAAGCAAGGAGGCAAGGACACAGCAAAGAAAACATGCATGCCTATGGGAACAGCATACTGACTGGCTACACAATATGGCCAAACGACAACAAGCAAGGTGTCATGGACAACAAAGAACACATGCAGGCCTATGGACACTGGCTACATAAAATGAATGCCGGCCAAATGGCTTGGAGAACAACGACAAAATGGTGGCCTATGGCAAACACACACACTGGACAGACAAAGGAGGAATGGTAAACAATGACGAAAACACTCCCATTAATTCAACTATGCCAAAAACGAAAATTAAGTGAGCTGTAAGATTTTTACAACAACTCAAATCCTCCAAAGGCATTAAATATTATCCCACCAAAATACACTTTTCGCAGCAAAAAAACATGAAATAAAAAAAAACTAATTTTTAATTTAATCCAATGCCATCCCTTGCCTAAATGATGTTTAACACAACATAGACCACAGAACCAGTTGTCTCATGTATCCAGTGTCTAGTACTGGCTGGATAGCCCGTGGACAGACTAGGCCACATGGTATAATAAATGAATGAAGAAAATGTATTTAACTGTGCAACCATTTTCCCGTACAAAAGATAGAAAATTAAATGCAAAAAACTATTCTAGGCACCTACTGCAACTCCAAGCCACCCACCTCAACCACAATCAAATTTAAAGATTGAATAAAAGTACAAATAAATACTGGTGCATTCCCTCTATCAAACAACACCTTATGCAAACGTTTTTGAACTTACTTGTGATACAAAGTCCTTGAAATCTAATTGTATATTTATGCAGCAGGAATTGCAGACGCAAAGAGTGATCCTTTTCACCTTTAGATCCAAGTGAAAAATGGCCAGGAGATGGACAAGGTACTGGGAGGAGCCTTCTGGACAGTAAGAGGAAGTTTGAGTCTCTGAGGTACTTCCTTCCTGTTGAAAAAAAGAGTAATATAAAAAATGATTTCACGCTAATAGACAACCTGAACGGTACATTCAAGTAGAATATTCACTCCAAAAGTTATTTTGAGTTGATTTAGCTGCTTCTCAAGTAGAGAATCTGCTCAAGAAGCAGCTGCGGCTGTTCACAATTGCTGGCATCACAAAATTAACTGGAAGGCTCCGTGGTGTCCGGAAGTAGCGCTAGCGGATGAAATCCTACTCGCACTCGCTAGCAGCCGGCAAATTCCACTCACAAGCGCACGTTTACTGAGCCTCAAGTGCGCTAATGGGATTATAATTCTGCCATGCGCTGGAAGGTTGAATTTAGCAGGAACTCCGTGTTTCATGCGGACTGCGGAGTTACCCGATTTCTGCCAACTCTGCAATCAGAATCATAATTCCACCCAGGCCTAGAGGAGACTGGGACCAACCTGCTTGCCTATCCTCCCAAGGTGACTCACTGGTGGAATTGACTTTGCAGCTGTTCCCAATATGTTCTTCTCCAAAGCAGCAAATCCATTTCAGCTGTCCTTAGCCAAAGGGGTATCCAGCCTCAGGGAACTGTTGTTGGCTACAGCCCTCTGCCTTCTCCCTCCAGAGATTTTCAACTTCCATTTCAGAGACTATGGACCTGATTTAGATCTCGGCAGATGACTACTCTGTCACAACAGTGACGGATATCCTGTTCGCTGAAATACAAATCCCATTATATTCAATGGGGTTTACATTTAGGCGGATGGGATATCCATCACTGTTGTGACTGAGCAACCCATTTGCTGAGATCTAAATCAGACCCAAAATATGAAAGTTGAAATCTTCAATTTAGCTCCGACCCAAGGCTGTCCGACAATGACGCTCCCTCCACGGACACCTCCTGCAGCCTTGCCTGCTGAACTTTCACTTCTCAGAACACCTTTTCTCAAACTTTCTTCTAAGCCTGAAGGTAAGTGCAGACCGGGCCCAAATCCACTTTGTGTACTGGAACCGCACTCCATGATGGTCAGCCATAGTTTTAGACTTTGACTTGGTCTCACACCACTATATGTCCGAGCTTGGCGCTTTGATCTTTTAGGTGCTAGTTTTCATTCAAAACTTTAAAAAGTCATAACCCCGGGTTCTACTAATAGGATTTTTGTCATTTTGGAGTCAAATAATTTATTAAAATATACTCTATTTTTCTAAAGAGGCATGGGATTTTTCTTGCAGTATCCTTTCACTTTATTACTGTTTGTGTGCTACAAAAAAATTTACACATTGCCTCTAAGTTAAGTCTGACTGTTTATTGCGCCAATCTACACAGGATTAATCACAGGTTAATTTTGTGACTTTTTTGTGGTTCACTCTGTAAGGGATTGTGGCTATTGCTTGACCAGGGCTCACATCTTAGCCAAACAACAGTTAGTTTTCTCACATTGATGGCAGTAGTGGGATCAGGACTTGTGTTTGTGGAGTTACACAAGTACCTCAGATAAATAATTTGAAACCAGAGTTGACCTCTTGTTAAATTCTTTTTAGTATTTCAATTGGCATTTTGTTCCCCATTTTCTAAATATAAGTACCTCTGCCTTCCTTTGTTTCCCAAGAAGATGGAGCTGTTCAACTTTGACACCCTCAGGAGGGCTGAGCTGTTGAAACTCTGCAAACAGAGGGGGCTGAAAGCAGACAAGAGAGCTACCAAATTGGATCTCTAGGTAGGCCTCAGAGCCTTTGAGGAGGGGCAGAGTTGGCAGGTCACCCCGGGAGAGGATGATGACAATGAGGAGGACATAGAATTAAATGAGGAGGAGCATGACCCAGAGAGTTGGAAGACAGGAGGGCGGAGAGGAATCTCAAGCTGGGCCTGCCAAGTTAAAACTACATAAGAAGAAGGCTGAGGCTAAGAGGGCATTAGCTGAAAACAAACTATGTTTGCAGTATATAAAAAAAACATGAGGGAGCTGGTGCTAAAGGCAAGGCAACCTACAGTTATGGTGGCAGCGTACCAGCAGTGTCTGTTGGAGAGGCGAGACTCTGCATATTCCAGGTGCTGGTGCCTAACTCTGTGGTGGGAGATTTTATAGACAAGTAGCTTGCTGCTTCTGAAGTTGCACTAAGGGTACACAAGGCTTCAGAGGAATACTTGTGGAAATGCATGCCCACAGTGGGGAGGATTATACTTCTTATACTAGCCTGGGAGGTGTGACAAGTCCTACAGAAAGCATCAAAGGCTGTCTTCATCCAGTGCCAATAAAAGTGGGTAACACGCCTGGCAAAGGTCTTGCCCTGCCCATATGCCCTGCCACGGGAACCTCATGAGCCAGCCCAGTAGTAAGGTCTTGCACCCTTGAGGAACTACCAATACATGAGTTGTCCCATGCTCAGGAGCCACAGGCTCGTTATACAGGAGGTCATTCTCCCAGCATATGAGGTGATCTCCAGAGGTCTCACCGCCTGCCTGAGCTTCAGCTGTTGTGTGCCTTGCTGAACTCCTCCCTGATACGTCCCCATTCAATTTGACATCCTGCAAGTTCAGGAAGGTCACCAAGGGAGGCCATGTCCTACCCAGTAGGCTCCGGGGCGGCTCGCTGGCACCCCATCCACCTGTGCTGGGAGACGTTCAGGGGATGGTTTCCCACACCTCTTGTCCTTCACTTTCCCAGCAGCTGTCTGGGCCAGAGTTCCAGTCCCCAGACGTTCTTGAGTCCCCTCCTGGACAGTCATGGACCTAGTTGCTGCTAAGATCCACTCAGTCAACCCTAACATTTCCAGCTGTGACTTGAGTTCCACTTCCTTCTAGGCAGTGTGCTCCAAGTCAATCGCTAACAGACAGTCCACGGGCATTGCAGGGCTCACAGCAACTTTCAAAAGACCTGAGACACCCGCACTCGAAGGAAAAAAGTGCCACAGGGTAGTGGCTCTCCCCGATGCGATGTCCGCTACCACAACCTGGTGAAATTTATTGGGTATCACCTAATCTGAGGACACCAGATGAAATCTACCAGTAATCATACTGGCTTCTGTGTGTCTCAGAGCCTCCACCTTCAGCCCATTGATGGTGACCCAACACCTATACGTTAAAGTTTCGGATGGCATATGGGCTTTGGGCACCATCTCCTTGTCACCCAGGGACACTAGGGTAACCTCACTAGTCTCCTCTACACTAACTGGGGCCATCTCCTCCCCAAACGCTACATTGGCCATCCTTGTGACTTCCCACCACTGGTGGGTGGTGCCATCTTGGAGTACTTGGAAACTCTCTTGACATGTTCATATTGGTAGCACTTATAGCACTTAGGAACAAGCTTCAACGTATGGTTTTCTATGAAGCCCTTCTTCTTGTGGTCAGATTGGAATTGGGTCCCTTTCCCTGTGAACTGTTTTGAGGACCTCGGGAGAACTCCTTGATTTATTTTTATCTCCTCCTCTTCTTCTGTTGGTAAACCTGACCACCCTTTTGGGAGTCCCCTCCGGAAGCCATCTCAGACATGCTGGTGCTGACCCAGAGGTCTGCTTCCTCAGCAAGCTTCTTGTGATCAGTAAGCCTGATATCTAGTATGTGTTGGTGCAACTCTGTAAAAGAACTATTGAGTATGTGCTCCCTCAGAATTAGGTTGTACAGAACAGTAAAATCATCCACTTTGCTGCCCCATACCCAGCCCTTCAGTGCCTGGCTCACATAATCTAGATATCTGGGGTAGCAGTGAGTCACTGCTATATATTTTATCCGTGAGAGATGCCGGGTGAGAGTTAATCCAGTTTGTTCAATGAAGTCGATACAAAATCAATTCCAGTGAATGCGAGCACGCTCGCTTTTGAGCAGAAGAAATGCCTGCCTTTTGCAGAGTCTAATATCGGACGAACTCATTTAAAAATTGTGAGTCCCAATCCAAATAGCTCCTGTCCATGCTCTGCAGACTTTGCGCAAGAATTATACACAGTTTAAAGTGTGCACGTGGTGCTTTAAAGCTACAGTAGAACGAGTCAACTGACATATAGATAAAAACGCGTGGAATCAATGAACTGGAGCGGCTGCTCCTACTTCAAGAATCAGAATATGCCGATCATTTGTTTGAAGCCCTGACGAGAGTCCCAGTACTATCCAGCCTGGGTCTTGAAACGCGTTGGCATTTTCAAGAGGCATTTTGAGAGGCATTTAGTTAAATCTAAATGTGTTGAGTGTCGGATGTATTAAAGATTAATTCATTATTTCCAACACTTTTGTGATATTCTTGCTGAAACAATAAGTTTAGTCCATAAAATTGGACATTTTTCGCAATCACCGTTGTGTTTTTTCACAGATGATGCAAGCTTTAAATGTTTTTTGCAATTGATTTATGTTTGTTTTCATTTAGTGATCTTGTCGCTTGTTGTAATTTGTTGCAAATAATTCTCACTTTGGTGTATGTCCAAATTGTTTTTAATTGTGCATTGTGTTATTTATATGTGAAGGTTTCTGTGTCAATTTGAGAAATATGTGTTTCTTTTTCAGTCTTTTGAAAAAATTGTTTTGAATCAATTTAAAGACTATTTAATACATTTTTTTTTACTTGGACAGATAAAAGAATAGTCTGCCCGTTACTCCATAAATAGTAGGAGTGTAGGTTAGTACGGAGCCAGGTGTTCATGTTGTGTTTTGAATATATTTTATCCAAGCGTACATTTAAATTGTGAATGGGGGAATAAAAGGAGCACCCAACTATCTATGGCGCCAAGTGTCTGATATGCCACTATGCTCTCACCATGCTCTAAAGGCTTTGGCTGTTCTTGGGGCACCGGAGGTCAAAGAACAATGGGGCCTGTCAATATTGGCGTTTTCTATGCCATTATAATCCCAGTCTAAAATTAATGGGGGGGGGGGGGTGGCATAATGGACTAGTTCTGCAGACAAAGAATCATAAAAATACCCCTGTCCTATGTTTGGGGCGTAGATATTGCTATGAAGACCTCCACCCCATTTATGATGCCTACCACTTCAGTTCTACAGATTGTCGGGGGAGTTGGAACGGAACGCCTGGCTTGATCCAGATCAACACTCCACAGGTGAAGACTAAATAGTGCTGATCAGTTGACCTCTCCACCGATAGCAGAGTTTAGGAAGTTCCCAATATCAATGGCCCTCTGGTGTAAATAAGTGTAGTTGTTATTTCGTTTTAGTAATCAATTAAGCTCTCTAGCATTCCACGTCAGGATTGAGTAGTGATACAAATATTTCACTTGCTAGTTAGTGTTGTGTGCCATCGTGCAGAGGTTGAGCGTGGGTGGAAGGTCTAATCTCCTGATTGGGACCCAAAGATGGGTCTTCCCCAAGCGTCTCCATCTCCACATACCCCCATCGCTCACATGGTTCCACCAAAGTAGCTTTGAAACAAAAGAAGAATTATAACATCAAGAATAACTCCCACACCAGGGATGGGACTATTGAACCTGCCCATACAAAACTTTTTCAAGCCCATTAGGCTGAACTATGGATAAACTCAATGCAGTGGTCATGGTGGTCAGAAAGCCAACTGAGAAAGCTTTTGGAAGAACATGGCTAGGAGGCCTTTGCAGTATGTTCCCTGGTCACAGAGTGAGCAGGGGAAGTGGTTTAACTTGAAAGGAATGATCTATCTTGGGTGGTCACTGCTCTAAAGAACTTGCTCGGCTCTGCATGGGGGAATTAGGGCTTGTAGATTACCCCAGGTCATCTGACATTCTGGGTTTAAGTGAGGGCCCATCTGTGCCAGACTTAACAGTACTAGGGGATTCTTGTTCTGAACCACCGAAGCCCCATCCAGTGGTGTGTCTGGGACTCATTTTCCAGGTCATCAGACATTGATCCAGGGAAGTCAGGCAGTTGTTTCATTCTTCTTAGGCATGTTGTGCCGATGGATGACTTTTATTTAAAAAATTCTAAAACCTTTATTGAACATTAAGGCATGATACACTGGTGCAATTGAGTTGAATAGCATGACATCCATACAAAACATGCATAATTGACTGCATCCAAAAAATGATAAGCAGTTTGTACATCATGTCACTAATGGAAAGAGGTATGGCTGAATTGAACGCACTGTACGAAAGTGGTATGTAGGGTATTAAGAGTCTGATCTGTCGGGGTCGGCTGTAGTAATATGGGGTTCAGGGATGGGTATCTCTTCAGGGGTCTCCTCAGAGCTAGCTGTTCGGTGTAGATAAGCGATTAGGGGGCCCCATATTTTGAGTGGTCTGTTAGCAGCTGGCATCAAGTCCCAATATTCACCTAAATGTGTCTTGACAGTGGGCAGGGTCTGCCAGCCAGTGCCTGGACTGCGGTGCCGGTCTGCGGCCCCAGTGTATAGCCACGCGTTGCTTGGCCAAGACTAAAAGCATCGCAGTCAGTTTTCGATTAGTGTCAGTAACGTTCTTGACGTGGCCTAGTAGGCAGAGGAGTGGATCGGGGGTGTTAGACTTGGCATCTTTTGGCGTGTTTCCCCTGAGTTTTTTGCTTTCTGACCCCCCGGTTTTGACTCTGTTTTTGCTGGCTTAGTGTCTCTGCGCACTTTTCTCACTACTGAACAGTGGTAAAGTGCAAGCGCTCCTGTTGTAAACTGTGTTATGGATTGGTGTTTCCATGATTGGCATATTTGATTTACTTGTCAGTCCCTAGTAAAGTGCACTGAGTGTGCCAGGGCCTGTAAATCAAATGCTGCTATTGGGCTGCAGCACTGGATTGGGCCACCCACACAAGCAGCCTGTAAATGTAACTCTGGCCTGCCATTGCAGAGCCTGTGTGCAGTCTGGGACTGCCATGTCGACTTGGCAAGTGTACCCACTTGCCAGGCCCTAACCTTCCCTTTTCTTACATGTCAGTCACCCCTAAGGTAGGCCCAAGGTACCCCTGTGGGCAGGGTTCAGTGTATGTGAAAGGTAGGACATGCCCTGGTGTGTGTGGCATGTCCTGATAGTGAATTACTGCCAATTTCATTTTTTCACTATGGCAAGGTTACCTGTTCCCATAGAACAGAATGGGGAGTTTGTTTATAACATCTTATACACATAACTGGCCCTGGGAACTAGGTAGAAAAATAAAGTTTAGTATGCCTGAACTCAGAATCTAAAGATGCATCTTTTAGTGAAGGTGATTTTTACATTCTGTGTTTGAAAATACCACTTTTAGAAAGTAGGTATTTTCTTGCTCAGCCATTCAGCAGGCCTCTGCTGGGTTTGTGGATTGACTGTCTGTGTTTTGGATGACAGGGGCTGGGGAGCAGCAGTGGCTCCAGATAGTCTAGGTGGGTCAGGAAAGGGCTGAATAGACCTGGACTGCATTTAGAGTAGGGGGAGGAGATTTCCTTTCACCTGAATGGGCGTGGTCTGCCTCTGACAATGCCATCTCCACCTCCTGCCAGGAAGCCACACCAGAGAGGGCAGAACTGGTTCTGGCTGGGCACAGACACTCTCTGCCTGAGAGGACAAAGGATTTTGGGCTATAAAGAGTGGAGCCCAAACCCCTGAACTTTAGAACTCTTTTGGACCAAGAAGACTGCCAAGAAGAAGAGCTGGAGAAGCTGTGAGGAGGAACTACCACTTTGCTGAGTGCTTTGCTGTGTTGGCCTGCAGTGGCTGCTTCTGTCTTGGGCAGTGAAAGGACTGGACTGAACTTTCTGCAATCTATTTTTGTGAGTTACTCCAAGGGCTTGAGGTAGAGCTTGCCCCCTGTTCAAGAAGTCTCAGGAACAGCAAAGACTTCAAGTTCTTCTGCCCTCAGCACTGTGGACTGTGTGTTTTGTGCTGCAACAGAAGAAAAAGCAACCCGACGCCGTCTACGACGCCGCTGCCGACTCCGTGTCCTGAAGGCACCGCAGAGGGCACCGCCGCAATGCCGCACCGCTACCCTGGTCTCACCGATGATGCCTGCTGATGCCGCCACCAAGCTGCTGCTCGCCACGCGACCTGTAGGCACCGCACTCTGCATCGCCTCGCTTCACGATGCCGCCTTGGTATCCCCGACGACGACGCTCCACGCCGAAATCGACACCGCTGCTTGCACCGGGGTTCGAGGGCACCGCTCGTAGAGATACACGACGCACCGCCCTCATCCCGCACCGCAGCCTTGGCCTACCGATGCCAGCGCCATCGATTCCAGTTTGTCAGCCGATGACAGCGCTTCAGCAACGACGACGCCGCTGCTTGCACGTGACCTGCCAGCACCGCCACAAGCACCGCATCACTTCGCACCGTGACCCTGGTTTCACCGACGATGCCATCTGACGCCGCCACCGAGCCGCTGCTCGCACCGCGACCTGAGGGCATGGCACGCCGCACCGCTGCACTTCACACTGCAGCACCCGATGCCTGCCGACGCCAGCGCTCCTGACTACAACAGAGAGGAGTTCGATCTGCAACGCGTGTGACTTCAAGAAACTGTTTTACAAGGTTATTTTGATAACTGAAGATTTCTAAATACTGTACTGTGGATTTTTATCGTTTTTGGTCTTGTCTTAAGTATATAAAAATATTGGATATTTTTCTAAACTGGTGTGGTGTCCTTTTGTAGTGCGTACACTGTATTACTGTTGGTTATGTGCAAATGCTTTACACACTGCCTCCTAGATAAGCCTGACTGCTCGTGCCAAGCTACCAAGGGGGTGAGCAGGGGTTATTTTAGGAGTGTAACTCCCTTATCCTTCCTGACTAGGAAGAAGGGTCCCTATTTGGACAAAGGTACCTACCTCTGCCAACTAGAGACCCCCATTTCTAACAGGGGGGATGCGCTCCTACGTGACATCGCTGATCATTGCGCACACCTGCTGCCAAAATCCTGAAACCTTGGGGCACGACCTAAGCCAAATGCGTGAAAGTTGCGTTAGGGGCCGCGTGGCGTGCACATATGTCGCTGTCAGTCAAACCCATCTTGTGTAGTGCAGTTGGCGTATGGTAGAGCCGATGCAGGAATTTAAAGTGAATGAGCCGCAGCTGGTAGTTAGGGGAAAGTCATTTAGTTTGATTACAACAATACTGCCACTGTGCTAGTGAGAGGCCATCCGCTAGGTCAGACCCCCATGCGCTGCGGCGTGCTCAGTGTTAAAGGGGGAAGCCGCCATTGCAAGTGCATATAATCGAGTGACCAGCTTACGTGGGGATGTGGCAGAGTGACATACTCCAAAGCGGCGTTAGACTGGGGAGCAATTGGAAATGTAGGGTTGATGTTTTTACAGGTAGCTCTTATCTGGTAGTAGAGCAATTTGTATAGCGGTGTAGCGCTCTCGGGGAGAGGAAGAGAGATATTGCTGGGGTAGAGGTCAGGGTTGGTGTGGATGCCCAAACTGGCAGCGTGGCGAGCCATGCCGGTAGTCTGCAGCGGAGGAAAGGAGGGGTTGTTAGAAAGTTGCATTGAAGGTGCAAATAAATCCCTGTCCCGAGTGTATCTGCGGAGCCCATCCGAAGCCCAGCGCATGCACTCTACCGTGTCTATTTCGGCCCGGGTGCCTTATGTGGTATGAACAGTGCCGTTTGTAGTGGCCAGGGGAGAGCGAGGTCCGTTTCAACCGCCACGTGAGGCTGAAAGGGCGTTGGGTGCAGCCAAAAGTGGAGGAAACTAGCTTGGACACAGAGAGCGTAAAACTTAAGATCAGGGGCCCCCATGCCACCACAGGTAAAAGGAAGTGTCAGGATATCATAGGTGATACAAGGCTGGCGCCCGGCCCAAATCAATGTAATGACATTGAAACGTAGTCTTTTAAAAAATTGTGAAGTGAGTGGGATGGGAATATTTAGGAATAAATATAAAAATTTTGGAAGCACAACCATTTTGGCGATCGCGATTCGACCAGCCAATGAGAGGGGGAGCTTTTGCCAAGCAAGTATTTTAGTTTCGAGCCATTCAGTAGCTTTTCCGAAATTTGATTCCCACAGCTCGTCTAGGTCTCTGCTTAGCCAGATGCCAAGGTATCTAGTAGGACCCGTAGCGCAGATGAACAGGTATTCTGTGGGAAAGGGTTTAGTCGCCTCAGTCGGGAAAAAGGACGGATTTGCTCCAGTTAACCTGCACCCCAGAGTAGCAACCAAAACGGATTACCTCCCTAGTCATAGGGGCTAGATTCTCCTCCGGTTCCCGAATGTATATCGTGACATTATCTGCGTACATGGTGGTCACAAAGGCGCGAGATGAAAAGCCGATACCCCGTTGAGTGTGATGTTGACGTAGGCATGCAGCAAGGGGCTCCATAGCGATGGCGAAGAGCATGGGAGACAGAGGGCAGCCTTGCCTGGTACTCCTGGTGATAGTGATGGGGTCAGTGAACTGTCCATTAATTCTAATGCGCACAGACGGGAGTGAGTATAGGAGTTGGATCTTCTGAATGAAGCCCTGGCTGAAACCCAGCCGATTCAAAAGATAGAAAAGAAAGGGCCACTCCAGCGTATCAAAGGCCTTGGTGGCATCCAGCAGGGCAGCCACCGCAGGTAACGCGGGGTTAATTTGATGCATCACGGAAAAAGTGGTACGCAGGTTGTGCGATGTGGCACGACTCGGAATAAACCCTGATTGGTCAGAGCGGGCTATCAGGGGCATGAGGGGGAGAAGGCGATTGGCCAGTAATTTAGCATATATCTTATCATCTGTATTAATCAGAGATAGTGGGGGATAGGAGTCACAACTCTCGGGTGATTTGTCAGGTTTGAGGAGGAGTGTGATCATTGCCTCACGAAGTGAAGGGGGAAATCTGCCGAGGGTGAGGAACTCGTTATACATCTCGGCAAGATGCAGGACAAGAAGGGGCGCATATTTTTTATAGAAAGAGGGTGTAAGCCAGTCTGAGCCGGGAGCTTTATCGCCCGGGAACCCTGCAATTACTTTGACTATCTCTTCGGAGGTGAATGGCTCATCTAGGTACTCACGGTGCCCGTTGCCGAGCCATAAAAGCTCGATCGAGTCAAAGTATTGGTCTAGAATTTCGCGAGGAGTCGCCTCGTCGGCAGTGTAGAGTTGGGCATAGAAAGCAGAGACCCTAGCAATAATGTCGCCGGGGGAAGTGGTCCTTCCGGCAGTCTCATCGCTGAGCGCCATAATGTATGAGGAAGCATGAGGTTTCCTTAATAAATTTGCAAGGGTTTTACCAGGGCGGTCGCCCTCCCCATATCGCCAGGCACTGGACTCCCTACCCAAGAATGCAACCTCCCTGTCGGCTTCTGCATGATATTAAGAGGGTTTAGTTCTGATGGTGGCAATGGTGGCGGGGCTGGGGTCCAGGGCTTGATGTTGATCTAGTGCTTTTATGTCTTTCTCCAAGCGTTCGAGAGTACCTCTAATGGATTTGAGCACCCCAGATTGTCTGGCAATACATTCCCCCTGAATTACGACCTTAAAGGCCTCCCAAAGAGTCGAGGGTGACTCTACAGAGCCGGTATTATGTTCGAAATATTCAGTGATGGCGCCCCGGATTTCTTTGCGAAAAGCTGTATTGCGCAGCGCATTAGGAGGCAGTCGCCATGTAAATATGCGCTGGAGTTTAAGTGGGAAACACAGGCGCAAGGGCACTGGGGCAGGCCAGATGGTCTACGGAAGAGGTCCAGGATGCAACGTCGCAGGTTATAAGCCATAGGTCAATGCGCGACCAGGAACTGTGCGTATTGGACACGCAGGTGCCCTCGCGCAAGTCTGGGTGAGAGTGACGCCAGGCATCGAGCAGGAAGTTGTCATAAGATATGGTTCGTAGGGTGGCTGTGGCCTGTGGATGATGCAGGCTTGCCCGAGCAATCCAGTGACGTTGAGGGTGTGATATTAAAATCACCTCCCCTTATCAAAGGGAGGGGACCAAGGGAGGAAATAATGTTCCATATCTGAGTAAAGAAGCTAGGATCATCATTATTTGGGCCGTAGAGCGCTGCAAGAATTACTGGCTAGTTGTAAAGTGTACCAACAAGAATAACGTACCGGCCCTCGGTGTCAATGAATGATTGTGTGCTGTGCCTGGGGAGGTCCTTCCTGAATAAAATAGTAACACCGCGTGCGTAGTTAGAATAGAATGCGGAGTAAGTTTCCCCCCAGTACAAGGAGCTCAGTCTGGAAGCAGTAGCGGGAAGAAGGTGCGTCTCTTGGAGGAAACACACGTCTACTTTGTGTCTAATGAGGTATGTGTGCGTGAGAAGTGCCTTGCGGTAGTCATTCATACCTCTAATATTCCATGTCGAGAAGGTGGTGTCAGTCATGTAGCGGACAAATAGGAGATAATAATGTGGCGTCTGGGATCGGTAGTCAAGTTGGGATGCCCTGTATGACAAGGGGCAAAATGTTGTTCAATAGTGATGGTTGGTGTCATGCCTTTAACAATAAAAAGGTAACAATAGAACCTAGCCTCTGAGGCAGGGTACCAGATACGGACCCCAGAGACAAAAACCCTCGTCCCACCCCATCCCACTCCAACCCCCCAATTAGGTTGAGCTATGGAACCTCCCCCACCCAAGGGACCCAAACTTGGAGAGAGTAGAACTAGTGTGGGAATTATCCCTTCAGGGTGCGAGGACCTGGCCAGTTACCCGCATGCCGTCACAGCAGGGTGGCCAAGTGTTATAAATCACAGAAGGAGGCAAAGGTAGGTGAACACATAATATCAGTATGCATAAACCAGAGTCTGCGAGGCAGTTGGCGGGGTTAAAGTTGAGAACCAAGTGTCACTATGAAATGAGCCGGGGCAAGAAGAAATCAGTCATCGTCACTTGTCCGGCTGTCTTCGGAAACAGTGCGGCAACTCCGCGGGAGGGATTTCTGCAGCTGCTTGGCAAAATTGAGGGCGGCCTTCGGATCTGGGAAAAACATCAGGGCATAGGTGACGTGGAGTTGCTGTAAAATGTGTTTGACAGGAAGAAAGTCCCTGCTAGCCGCCTGGACGGATAGGGTAAAATCAGGGCAAAAGGACAGAGCATTGCCCTGGTGGCTGACCTCCCCCATCTCCCTGGCCCTACGTAGGATGGAGTCACGGTCCCGGTAGTTCAATAAGCAGGCGATTATGGGTCTCGCTGGGGCCCCAGCAGGAGGGCGGGGGCCAAGAGACCTGTGTGCCCGTTCAATGATAAAGTGTTCGGACAGGACCAGGCCAAATAAGTCACGGAGCAGGGATTCAAGGGCCGATGGACGACTTTACTCATTGCCAAGTGTTTTGCTACCAGCGAAGACTTTGCTACCTATTCTGCAGGGAACCACCTGTGTTCCCCCCATTAATGTTATCGACCCATTCATGCTTCCTTAGCTGCCTTGAAGAACAGTGCCTCAACTGGGTGCATGATGTTTAATTTCACAGGGAAAGGAGGGCATGTTTAATGCCTGCAGATCTGTGGAGTTTCTTGACTTCAAAGAAGGTGAGTCTCTTTTATTGCACCGTCAGGGTGTAATCGAGGAACAGCATAATCTTTGCATTACACACAGTTAGATTGCATGTTGTCCTGGCTGACTGCAAAATGGAATCCAGGTCCTTGTAATTCAGGACAAATATTAACATGGATGAGGTGATGCACCTGGTGGCGGAGGGCAGCCAGGCACACTGTGGGTGCCTTCTATTATGAAGATATCAGAGAGCTCCTAAGGAACTAGCTCATGGATGATGCAGTTCTCTAAATAAGTCACCATATTTGGTATATATTGGCGTGTATTGTTCCAGCCGGGTCTATCTTCATGACCTTCGGTTGTGCCTTCCAAGAAATGGATTTGGCCTTTCATTGCACTATAAACTACAGTGGCAGGCCTGAGAAATGTTTTAAAAAGCTACCTTAGTGTGTGGCGCAATGAGTGCTGCAACCCAATAGAATCAATTTACAGGCCCTGTATACCTGTTGCACCATTTACTACGGACATACAAATACATTAAATATACCAATCAGATATATGCTAGTTCTATCATGCTTTAGGAGAGAGAAGAAGCACTTCACAACTGGTTTGCAGGGGAAAAGTGCAGAGTACTAATGCAAACCAAAACAGGTTCAACAAACAGGAGGGGTAAAGGCAAAAGGTTTGGGGGAATACCATTCCAAGGATGTCAGGTCTATCAATATGCAAATGAATGTCAGCTACTACCTTTCAGCAAAGCACTAACAAAATTGATCTTTGGACTAAAGACTTTACTACTGATTTATGTAAATTGATCTAAACAGGATTTGGTGCCTCAGTGTCTCTAGCAATATATGATCTTGAGAATGATCACTTGGGATGATGGAACCTTCTCACCCATTACAACTAGGCTAGATTGAAGAGTTTGGTGGGTGGGACATTCGGACATAATGTGACGAATATCCCACCTGCTCTATTACAAGTGGCATCAACCATCAGTTAGGGTCTCAAGGCACTGGGGGGGGGGGGTCTGCAGTTCAGTTGAAGAGCCAGGTCTTGAGGTCTTTCCTGAATTGAGGCAGTGAATGTGATTGCCTGAGATGTAGAGGTAGAGAATTCCAGGTCTTCGCAGAGAGGTAGGAGAAGGATTTTCCTCCGGCTGAGGTCTTGTGGATGTGTGGGATAGTGGCCAGAGCCAGTTGGGCTGATTGGAGATTCTGGTGGGTGTGTAGAAGGGGAGGCGGTGGTTGAAGTATGCAGATCTGGTGTTGTGGGGGGCTTTGTAGGCATGCATGAGGAGCTTGAAGGTCATTCTTTTGTTGATAAGGAGCCTGTGAGGGTCTCACACATGACCAGAGATGTGGCTGCAGCGGGGGTGTCCAGGAAAAGTCTGGTGGAGGCGTTCTGGATGCTCAGCAATTTCTTTTGAAGTTTTTGAGTGGTGCTGGCATAGAGTGCGTTGCCGTAGTTGAGCTTGCTGCTGATAAGCGCCTGGATGACCATTCTCCTGGACTCGGGATGATGCTGAGGTTGCGTGGATGGTCGGTGAGTGTGGGGGTGGTTCCGAGTGCTGTGGGCATGAGCTATATGGCACTTGAAATTTGCAAGACAGTAAATCTGCCATATTTGTGATGGATCATCCTGTCCATCAAACTCTAAATAGGACCCTAGATCTCGAAGCATCAGTTCTCCCACAGAGAGCTCATCAACCTAACAATGTCAGAGCCAAACCAAGCTATACCAGGCTGCACAAAGTCACAGTAATCCTCGTGGCCTGGTCATGTAAGTACACAAACAGCAAACATAAAGGACTTTTGGCTCACTGGCTGGATTTTCTATCAACACTCTACATGTGCCAACCAGGCATCTTATCGAAATGGATCAGCATATTTCTTGGTTAGACCTGTTAACTTTAGGGTGGTCTTCCCCCAAACATTTTGTCTTTGCCCTCCACTTTGTGCGGAAATTAATTTTTGTTGGCTCTAGGACTCTGCACACTTTCCCACCATGATAATCATTGCTAAAGTTCTTGTGCTCGCCCCCTTAAACATGGTAAAATTGGCTTGCACCAGATTGGCATATTACATGTATTTATATGTCCCTTGTAGACTGGCATACCATATAGCCAGGGCCTGTAAATTAAATTGAACCAGTGGGCCTGCAGCACGTATTTTTCTCACTTGAGTAGCCCCTTAAAACGTTCCAGGTTTGCCTTTGCAGCCTGAATACAGTTTTAAACTGCCAATTCAACTTGACAACATAACCCGCTTTGAAGCCTTAAACTCCCCTTTTATTACTTATAAGTCATGCCTAAGGTAGGCCATAGGTAGCCCATATGTCAGGGTGCATTGTACTTAACCCCTTCACTGCTAGGCCTTTTCCCCTCCTGTGCTAAGCCTTTTTTTGGCTATTTGGGGTAGTGCGCGCTTAGGCCCCTGTAACTTTTTGACCACATAAGGTATCCATGACAAATTTGCGTCCTTTTTTCTAACATCATGGGGATTGTAAAGGTACCCAGGGTTTGTGGATTCCCCTGGAGGGGACCCAGAAATTAGTCAAAATACAGCTACATTTTGTTTTTTTGGGAAAAATGCGAAAAAGGGCAACAGATGAAAGCGTCTTGATTTTTCCCTGCAAATGGCATCAAAAAGGGGTTGTGGTGCTGAAATCACCATCTTCCCAGCTTTCAGGGACAAGCAGACTTTTGTCAGAAAACCAACTTTTTTACACAGTTTTGGCATTTTTCTGGGACATAGCCTATTTTTGCTATTTTTTGTGCTTTCAACCTCCTTCCAGTTAATGGTAGAAATGGGTATGAAACCAATAATGGATCCTGGAAAGCCATACATTTCTGAAAAGTAGACAAAATTCTGAATTCAGCAAGGGGTCATTTGTGTAGATCCTTAAAGTTTTCCTTATAGAAACTAACAGTTAAATAAAGGAAAAATTGAAAATTAGTTGAAAAAAACAGCCATTTGTGTCAACGTTTTCACCTGTAACTTCTTCTAATTATGACAGCTATTTGAAGGCAATATACCGTTATATCCGCTGGACCTTTCTGGTTGTGGGGATATATAGGACTTGTAGGTTCACCAAGAACCCGACGAACCCAGAGCCAATAATTGAGCAGCATCTTGCAATGGTTTTTTATTATGTACCGGGTATATAGCAATTATTTTGGGAAAATGTATACATGGAAAAATTGTTATGAAAGACACCTATGTATTTCTGAAATGGGAACAAAATGTAGATTTTAGAAACAGTAGATATTTGCACATTTCCGAAATTGGGAGTACCCATACTAGCATGAGAATTATAGGTCATTTTTCAAAATGACTTATTTTTTACACATTGTCTTTCATTTGGAAGGCAGAAATGCATCGAAAGTCAATAGGTAATAACAGTTGCTCTACAATTCTGTGTTACCCAAAGTCTCCCGATAAAAATGGTACCTCACTTGTATGGGTAGCCCTTGTGCCCACAACAGGAAATGGCTCAAAATGCAACGTGGACGTACCACATTTTCACAATGAAAAATTACCCTTTTTTGCAAAGTGCCTAGGTGTAGTTTTTGAACCCTAGCACTGCCGGAACCTAGGGAAACCTAGCAAACCTATACATTTTTGAAAACTAGACACCCAGGGGAATCCAGGATGGGGTGACTTGACTGCCTCCCACCAGGTTCTGTTACCCAGAATCCCTTGCAAACAAAAAAATTGTCAAAAAACACATTTTCCCCACATTTCTGTGGTGGAAAGTTCTGGAATCTGCGTGGATCCACAAATTTCCACCCACCCCGCGTTCCCCAAAATCTTCTGAAAAAAATGGTACCTCACTTGTGTGGGTCGGCCTAGTGCCCGCGACAGGAAACGGCGCAAAACGCAACGTGGTCACACCTCAATTTCGCAGTGAAAAATGACCCTCTTTTGGCAAAGTGCCTAGCTGTAGTTTGTGAACCCTAGCTCTGCCGGCACCTAGGAAACCTACCAACACACACATTTCTGAAAAGTAGACACCCGGGGCTTCCAGGGAGGTATGGCTTGCGTAGATCCCCCAACGTTTCCTTACCCAGAATCCCCTTCAAACCTCAATTTTAGCTGAAAAAATCACTTTTTTCACACATTTTTGTGTGGGAAAGTGTGGCATCACTGGCCTCACACAAATTTCCTACCACCCAGCGTTCCCCAGGTCTCCCGATAAAAATGGTGCCTCACTTGTGTGGGAGGCCCAAGTACCAGCGACAGGCAAGGGCCCACAACGTAGTGAGGCGACCTCAAAATGGCCTTTCACAAAACGACCTGGTTTTGCAAGGGGGTCACCTGGGTTTTGGCCCCGTGCTCGGTGGCCATCTAGGGAAACCTACCAAACCCACACATTTCTGAAAAGTAGACAGCCGGGGCTTCCAGGGAGGTATGGCTTGCGTGGATCCCCAACGTTTCCTTACCAGAATCCCCTGCAAACCTCAATTTTAGCTGAAAAAATCACTTTTTTCACACATTTTTGTGTGGGAAAGTGTGGCATCACTGGCCTCACACAAATTTCCTACCACCCAGCGTTCCCCAGGTCTCCCGATAAAAATGGTGCCTCACTTGTGTGGGAGGCCCAAGTACCCGCGACAGGCAAGGGCCCACAACGTATTGAGGCGACATCAAAATTGCCTATCACAAAATGTTTTGGGCCCTTGCCTGTCGCGGGTACTTGGGCCTCCCACCCGAGTGAGGCACCATTTTTATCGGGAGACCTGGGGGAACGCTGGGTGGGAGGAATTTGTGTCAGCCCCGTGATGCCACAACTTTACCACACAAAAATGTGTGAA
This sequence comes from Calotriton arnoldi, assembly GCA_963921515.1. Taxonomy (NCBI): domain Eukaryota; kingdom Metazoa; phylum Chordata; class Amphibia; order Caudata; family Salamandridae; genus Calotriton; species Calotriton arnoldi. The sequence goes on from CAWUFW010023524.1 coordinate 38,020, forward strand.
AAAGTGATTTTTTTCAGCCAAATTTCAGGTTTGCAGGGGATTCTGGGTAAGAAACGTTGGGGGATCCACGCAAGCCATACCTCCCTGGAATCCCCGGGTGTCTACTTTTCAGAAATGTGTGGGTTTGGTAGGTTTCCCTAGGTGGCCGCTGAGTCCCGGGCCAAAACGTCATGGGACCCCCTTGCAAAACCAGGTCGTTTTGTGATAGGCCATTTTGAGGTCGCCTCAATACGTTGTGGGCCCTTGCCTGTCGCGGGTACTTGGGCCTCCCACCCGAGTGAGGCACCATTTTTATCGGGAGACCTGGGGAACGCTGGGTGGTAGGAAATTTGTGTCAGCCCCATGATTCCACAACTTTACCACACAAAAATGTGCGAAAAAGTGATTTTTTTGAGCAAAATATCAGGTTTGCAGAGGATTCTGGGTAAGAAAACTTTGGTGGATCCACGCAAGCCATACCTCCCTGGAATCCCCGGGTGTCTACTTTTCAGAAATGTGTAGGTTTGGTAGGTTTCCCTAGGTGGCCGCCGAGCCCCGGGCCAAAACGTCATGGGACCCCCCTTGCAAAACCAGGTAGTTTTGTGATAGGCCATTTTGAGGTCGCCTCAATACGTTGTGGGCCCTTGCCTGTCGCGGGTACTTGGGCCTCCCACCCGAGTGAGGCACCATTTTTATCGGGAGACCTGGGGGAACGCTGGGTGGTAGGAAATTTGTGTCAGCCCCATGATTCCACAACTTTACCACACAAAAATGTGCGAAAAAAGTGATTTTTTCAGCAAAATATCAGGTTTGCAGGGGATTCTGGGTAAGAAAACGTTGGTGGATCCACGCAAGTCATACCTCCCTGGAATGCCCCGGGTGTCTACTTTTCAGAAATGTGTAGGTTTGGTAGGTTTCCATAGGTGGCCGCCGAGCCCCGGGCCAAAACGTCATGGGACCCCCCTTGCAAAACCAGGTCGTTTTGTGATCGGCCATTTTGAGGTCGCCTCAATACGTTGTGGGCCCTTGCCTGTCGCGGGTACTTGGGCCTCCCACCCGAGTGAGGCACCATTTTTATCGGGAGACCTGGGGAACGCTGGGTGGTAGGAAATTTGTGTCAATCCCATGATTCCACAACTTTACCACACAAAATGTGCGAAAAAGTGATTTTTTCAGCAAAATATCAGGTTTGCAGGGGATTCTGGGTAAGAAAACGTTGGTGGATCCATGCAAGTCATACCTCCCTGGAATGCCCCGGGTGTCTACTTTTCAGAAATGTGTAGGTTTGGTAGGTTTCCGTAGGTGGCCGCCGAGCCCCGGGCCAAAACGTCATGGGACCCCCTTGCAAAACCAGGTCGTTTTGTGATAGGCCATTTTGAGGTCGCCTCAATACGTTGTGGGCCCTTGCCTGTCGCGGGTACTTGGGCCTCCCACCCGAGTGAGGCACCATTTTTATTGGGAGACCTGGGGAACGCTGGGTGGTAGGAAATTTGTGTCAGCCCCATGATTCCACAACTTTACCACACAAAAATGTGCGAAAAAAGTGATTTTTCGAGCAAAATATCAGGTTTGCAGGGGATTCTGGGTAAGAAAACGTTGGTGGATCCACGCAAGCCATACCTCCCTGGAATCCCCCGGGTGTCTACTTTTCAGAAATGTGTGGGTTTGGTAGGTTTCCCTAGGTGGTCGCTGAGTCCTGGGCCAAAACGTCATGGGACCCCCCTTGCAAAACCAGGTTGTTTTGTGATAGATAATTTTGATGTCTCCTCAATACGTTCTGGGCCCTTGCCTGTCGCGGGTACTTGACCCACCCACTCGAGTGAGGTATCATTTTTATCGGGAGACCTGGGGAAAGCTGGGTGGTAGGAAATTTGTGGATCCACGTAGATTCCAGAACTTTCCCACACAGAAATTGGAGAAAACGTGATTTTTCAGCTAAATTTGAGGTTTGCAGGGTATTCTGGGTAAGAAACTTTTGGAGGACCCACGCAAGCCATACCTCGCTGGACTCCTCCGGGTGTCTAGTTTTCAGAAATGTGTGGGTTGGGTAGGTTTCCCTAGATGGCCGTTGAGCCCGGGGCCAAAAACTCATGGGACCCCCTTGCAAAACCAGGTTGGTTTGTGATAGGTAATTTTGATGTCGCCTCAATAGGTTTTGGGCCCTTGCCTGTCGCGGGTACTTGACCCATCCACACAAGTGAGGTACCATTTTTCACGGAAGACTTTGGGGGACGCGGGGTGGGTGGAATTTTGTACATCCACGCAGATTCCAGAACTTTCCACCACAGAAATGTGAGGAAAATGTGTTTTTGGGACATATTTTTAGGTTTGTAAGGGATTCTGGGTAACAGATCCTGGTGAGAGCCAGTCAAGTCACCCCATCCTGGATTCCCCTGTGTGTCTAGTTTTCAAAAATGTATAGGTTTGCTAGGTTTCCCTAGGTGCTGGCAGTGTTAGGGTTCAAAATCTACAGCTAAGCACTTTGCAAAAAAAGGGTCCGTTTTCACTGTGAAAATGTGGTGTGTCCACGTTGCGTTTGGGCCGTTTCCTGTCGCGGGCACTAGGCCTACCCACACATGTGAGGTGCCATTTTTCTCGGAAGACTTTGGGGTACGCGGGATGGGTGGAAATTTGTGGATCCACGCAGATTCCAGAACTTTTCACCACAGAAATGTGAGGAAAATGTGTTTTTTTTGACAAATGTTTCGGTTTGCAAGGGATTCTGGGTAACAGAACCTGGTGAGAGCCAGTCAAGTCACCCAATCCTGGATTCCCCTGGGTATCTAGTCTTCAAAAATGTATAGGTTTGCTAGGTTTCCCTAGGTGCCGGCAGAGTTAGGGTTCAAAATCTACAGCTAGGCACTTTGCAAAAAAAGTCAGTGCCTAGTGGGCTTTCTGCCGCCCTGGGGAGGGGGAAATCAGGGGCTATTGCCCCGATATGCCCCCGAGGGGGCAGAAAGACGGTGGCTATTCTTTTGGGGGTCTCCGGCATTGGGATGCCTATTCTGGTCAGCCCCACCCCTCCGTATAAAAAAGCCAGCATAATCGCTGGCACATAGTGGGCTTTCTGCCCCCCGGGGGCAGATCAGGGCTACTGCCCCCATCTGCCTCCTGGGAGGGGCAGAAAGACAGTGACATCTTTTTTGGGGTGGGTGGGGGCATTGGCATGTCCATTCTTGGCAGCCCCCACCTCGAACTTTGTAAAAAAAAAATCCCTGGTGGCTAGTGGGCTTTCTGCCCCCGGGGGGCAGATAAGGTGCTATTGCCCCATCTGCCTCCCAGGGGGGCAGAAAGACTGTAGCATTTTTTTGGGGTGGGGGCATTGACATGCCCATTCTGGGCAGCCCCCACCCCTACCTATATAAAAAATAAATCCCTGGCGCTTAGTGGGCTTTCTGCCCCCTCCCGGGGGGGCAGATCAGGGGCTATTGCCTCCATCTGCCTCCTGGGGGCAGAAAGTTATTTTTTTCTTTGGGGGGTAGGGTGGGGGCATTTGCATGCCCATTCTGGGCAGCCCCCACCCCGGGCCTATAAAAAAATAATCCCTGGCATCTAGGGTATTTCTGAACCCCCGGGTGGGAGCAGATTGGTGGCCACTGCCACCATCTGCCCCCGGGGGCAGAAAGACTGGAATTTCGTGGGGGAGGGGTGGGGGCATTGGCATGCCCATCTTGGGCAACCCCCACCCCTAAATGTATCGAGGGGAAAAAACCCTGGTGTCTAGTGGGCTTTCTGCCCCCGGGGGGCAGATTGGGGGCTACTGCCCCCATCTGCCCCCCAGGAGGGGCAGAAAGACTGTACCTTTGCGGCGGGGTGGGGTGGGGGCATTGGCATGCCCATATTGGACAGCCCCCACCCCAAATTATAATTAAAAAAAATCCCTGGTATCTAGTGGGCTTTCTGCCCCCGGGGGCAGATTGGGGGCTACTGCCCCCATCTGCCCCCAGGAGGGGCAGAAAGACTGTACCTTTGCGGCGGGGTGGGGTGGGGGCATTGGCATGCCCATATTGGGCAGCCCCCACCCCTAACTATAATTGTAAAAAAATCCCTGGTATCTAGTGGGCTTTCTGCCCCCGGGGGCAGATTGGGGGCTACTGCCCCATCTGCCCCCAGGGGGCAGAAAGACTAACTTTGTGGCCGGGGGGTGGGGGCATCGGCATGCCCGTTTTGGGCAGCCCCACCCCTAACTATAATTTAAATAAAAATCCCTGGTGTCTAGTGGGCTTTCTACCCCGGGGGCAGATTGGGGGCTACTGCCCCCATCTACCCCCAGGGGGGCAGAAAGACTAATCCTGGCAAATATTTTATGGGGGAGCAAAGGCCCTTGCCCTAGGGGCCGCTCCCCCCTCCCTGGTGCCTAGTGGATGGATCCCTGCTTGGGGATCGCCCTCCTGGGGTGATCCCCAAGCAGGGATCCACTAGGGTGGGGTACCATTGGAAAGGGGAGATTCTCCCTTTCCAACGATACCTCTCCTGAGTTTCTACGTGCTCAGGGGGCTGAGATAGCCCCTGAGCACGTAGAAACTAAAACTGAAATGAGCCTCTTGGCTCATTTCAGTTTCAGTTTCACTGAAATGACATCAGCGCGACGTGCGCGCCGATCGTCATTTCAGGGAAACCAGGGAGCCTCGGGAGCTGGGAAGCTCTTCCCCAGCTCCCGAGGCTTTAGGGGATTAAGGGAATCCTCTGGTGCCCGCACCAGAGGGATTTCCTGCCCTGGGTTCCATGACGAGCTGGACTCGTCATGAGCACACGAGCACTGTGTGCCATGACGAGTCCAGCTCGTCATGAGCATGGAAGGGGTTAAGAGGTTGGACATATACTTTTAGGTTTTACATGTCCTGGCAGTGAAAATCTCATAATTTTTTTCACTATTGTGAGACCTCCCTCTCCCATAGGATTGCCTTATAACATTTAATAAGTGCTAGTTTTTGTTTAGGAACAGGTGAACATTTCATGTTTGGTGTCTTAGAAATTGTAACTAAAAATCCTCTTTAATGGTAAAGTCATTTTTTATGTTACAATTTTCAAAATGCCACTTTAAGAAGTTGGCATTTTCCTGCTCAAACTCTCTGGTGCCTGCACCCTGTTTCTGGGTCACATGACGTGATGTAGCTGGCAGTTGGACTTTGTTTATCCTGCTCAGACAGCTACACAATAGAGACATTTTGTCTGTCTGGATGGACCATCAAATACATTAAATATCGGGATCGGGGAACGGAGCTGGGCACAGCCCCGCTCACAACTGAATGGGCTTTTCTCTGCCTTCACACAAAGGATTTCTCATCACTGCATTGTTCATGTATATAGCCACGAGCCAGAGCAGAGGAAGCATGAGACCTCAAGCACTTTCAAGGGAACCCTCTAGAAACTTTTTCTACTTCATAGAAAGCACCAGGCATAAAAATTGGAGCCTAAGACCCACTTTTCTGCAAATCTCAGAATCTGTGGAAGACTCAGGAGGACTGATATGCTGGTTTGTAAGAAGGACTGCTACTCTGTTGCCCTGATGCCTGCTACCCTGCTATCTGAGTAAAAGGACTTGATACTAGTAGAGTGACTCTAATTCTAATTGTCTGGCCTCCTGATCAGAGCCTCAGGGACAGAAAAGACTCTAACCATTTTGAACCCAGCACCTGGACTCTACTTGCTGTGAGTCTCGTTCCCCAAGTGGTGTCACCCCAGTATTGGATCCTTGAGGTGGGCCTGAAGGTGCCCTGCCAGCCAAGCTGTGGTCCTATAAGCAAAACCGACACATTGCAATGCATTTCCTTGCAGCTGCTTTGAAACCGCAGTAGCGCAATTCTTCCCTGACACCCGACTTCGCATCGCAGACCACAGATTCCTCGGACCTGCCATGCGCAAGCAGCATCCTCGATACAGGCCTTTGCATCACAAGCCTCTCATCGACGGCATCCTCGACGACAACACAGTACTCTACATCACAGCGTCGCAGTTCCTCAGAACCACCCCTGCAGGATGCATCCTTGACGAGGAATCTTACAACGTTCAGCATCCAGAATTTAAAGTTCTTTGTTCAGCGGGACTAACATGGCCCCTGTATCCTGCCTGTGCTCCATTGTGGTTAGCCTAAACTTTTGACTTTGTTCAGGCCTGGCACAACCAGATGACTACAGTTGGTGCTGTGTGATGCTAGGCACTATTTTCATGTAATTATTTAAAATTGTGTATCTTCAATTGTATTGATTGGACTTTTGTCACTTTCATGTCAAATTATTTATTATAATTTACTGCATTTTTCTAAATTGGTGTGAGATTTTTCTGTGTTGGGTTTTCACTTTATTAAAGTTTGTGTGCTGTATAAATACTGTACACATTGCCTCTAATTTAAGGCTGCCAGATTCTGTGAGAAGCTACCAGAGAGATAAGCACAGGTACATTTTGTGACTTTTGTAGTTCACCCTGACAGGGATTGTGGCTTTTGCTTGAGCAGAGTTAACATTGAACTAAGCAAACAACCCAATTTCTCACAGTAAGGGAAAGGAATTAATTTAAAATGTATATGCTATAAACAAATGATGTGGCCTTCCTGGTATCAGAGTGCTAGAATTACAGTATCTGCATTCATGAAAACTGTGCATGCTTTTCTTTATTTTCCACAAAGAGAACAATGATAGTTGTCACATGGTTCAAAAGAGCAAGGTTTTAAAGAGTGCCTTTGATCTTGTCTCCACCCTTTGGCAATTAAGAAAAACAATTCAGTTCAAGTGCACTAACAAGGTCCACTAAAATATACCTCAATGAACATGAAGACAGATTGCCCCAGTTAGTTAATTAATAGAATTGATTAGCACCCACATACAGCAATACACAAACTCATATTAGGTTAGCAAAATATATGTTTTTATCTAACATAAAATTTCTGTTTTAGAATATTTAACTGTAAAGCTACATTCATAACTAAATGCTACTTAAGATTGAAAATGTGCACAAGGAATGATGCTTTTCGCTTGCTTCCCTTAGAAGATACACTAATACAGACAAAATGAGATTTGGGATGTAATTTCAGGGTTTCCAAATAGTTCGGTGTCCTATAATATTGGGGTACGGTTTTGCACCCACAAAAGTGGTAGCATAGTACCTCCTCTTTGCAAGTTCCCTCAAAAGGTTTTCCTGGTCCTTAATGCCCATTCTGAGAGAATAGAGGATTTTTTCTATAACTCCATTGGTGGTTCCTGAGGCTGGAGTTTCCTGAGAGATCGGACCTTCAGTGCATTCCTAAATGATTTGAAATGTAAGTATGAATAGGGCGAACTGTTTGATATACGGTGTGTACTTGTGAAGCATGTTGAAGTATGAGTTTGTAAAATGGATTGTTGTGTGCTTTGTGAGATGTTTGGATATGTAATGCTGATTGTTGGTTTAATTGGTTGGTTAACTACTGTATTGTGATGTATTATTCATATTTGTGAATTTATTTGTTCGATATTGGTTGGTTAGGTTATCGAATTCATAGAAATCCAAGATCTAAAGATATTGTGGATTATACTTGTCTGCATAGGGTAGTGTGTAGTGTGATGTGCAGGATACAGCACGCACATTGGGGTTTCTGAAATGAATGAGACATCTTTATTTTTCTAATATGGGTTGATGTATCTTTGCTCCTAAGTACACAGGAGTGAAAGCTTTGACCAGGGTGAATTGCCTCTGTAAGGGGGTCTACCTGTGAATTAAGGTTTTAGAATGATACTATGAAGTGTGCTGTTTCTGTTGTTAAGTTTAAAATTGATTTAGAAAGGTTCTGCAATTGTTTCCCACATTCACAGAGAAGTTGTGCTGTGATTGGTTAGTCAGCCCGGGAATCGCGCTGGGATTGATGAAACATCACCACAAAGCTGATGGGTCATAAGTTGGTTGCTGACAGAGCTGTGCTGTGATTGATTGACCTTTGACAGAGCCGCATTGGGATTGGTTGTTGTATGCTAGTTTGTTCATTGTGATTTTGAGATTGTTTTAAGTATAAACAATGGAATGTTTTGAACAAACCTAAGATTTCTGTTGTACCTGCTACTGAGTGTCAGACAATAGCAGCTGAAGGTACACCTGCATACAAAATGATGAGGGATTTTAGGTTTTATACATGTACTTGGATTTATAAATGGCATAAATACACTGCTTCTGATAAAGCCTTACTATTCTTTTAGAGGGTAGCTTTAACGTTAGAAAGCTGGATTTCCTTAGATAAACCACAAATGACATTAAGGTTATGCCCAGATCTGCACAGTTAAGGGATTAAGCAAATGGGATTGATTGGCACCAGAGAAGGAGAGAAAGAGAATGTCAAAGTAGTTGAAGTGTTCATTCAGACAATGGTTGGAGAGCAAGTGGGGGTGACAAGAAAAATGTTCAAGGAAGAATACGATTGAAGGGGTAAGAACTTATCCTGCTATAGTCAAAGAAACTAATGATCAAAACAAGACAAAACATGGAGTGAAGCCAAACAATGATTCAGATGAGACAGATAATTCCCTTAATGATCTCCTGAATTTTAGACCTTATCCGTTTGCAGCTTGAGCAGTGGGATTAGGTGGTTCTGGCTCTGTTTCGGGGCCTGATGTGGGTGCAGGAGGAGATGGCACTACAGTACAATGGCTTATGGCTGTGATACAGAGTGCAAAGCCAGAGACTGCAACAACAGTGATGCCTAGTACCAGTAGGGATGCCCAAACTGTTGCCCAAGCTCAAGTTGATTTACCTGATAGAAAATTAGTGGTTGAGGAGCCTCAGGTAACTATTAACTTTGGCATTTTAAAAATTGAATTTGATGAAATGTTACAGGGAATCATTGATATGAACAGGCTTTTGACATACCATGCCAATAAAATTAGATATTTGATTAAAGAAGCAACCATATGTGCAAATGAAGCACATGATAAACTAGTGAAGTTAGTTAACGAATGTGAAGTGGACATCAGTAAAGATCATTACAATGACAGTGCCTCAAGGGGAGGGGATTCGGAATTGCTTCCTTGGAGCAATCCTAGAGGTAGACCAGAGTGGCCCATGTGTTGACGGAGAAGTCAATGGCCACCCTGTTTCAATTTAATTCAATTCAATATAACTTTATTTGATCTAAGAGCAATAGACCATAAAAGTACATAGAAAATATTACAGATACGTGAAGCACTCAAAAAGTTAAAATAATTTTACATTAAAGCCAGTTAAAAATAAGTGTATAAAAATGTCTAATTTTAAAAACACATCGAGAAATATGCCAGATATCCATGCTTTGGATGAGCAGGAAGATAGAAATAAAAGTCAAGTTTCAATGTGCGGTATAATATTGTTGGCGGGAACTGCATTTAAAGCACGTAAAGGGGAGATGGAAAGAGTACAAAAACCTCAAAATAGGGTCCGCCATGCACTCCCAATATCCCCCAATGACAAGCAATATATTTGCCTAATCTGTATGAAAACAAAACACACTATTCATAGCAATTCTGATAAACTTGCCCAGCGTAGTGTGTCTCGCCCTAAGTGCTGCTTTAAAAAAAGCACAGATGGTCGTAATAATTTCGGGAGAGCACAGAGACTGTAAATGGAGGAGGGCTGGTCTACAGCAACGGAGGCCAAGCCTCCTTAGTGGGGGTCTCAAAAAGTGCTTTCGTGCTACACTGTGCAAATTACAGAAAAACATAAAGTGCATTAATGATTGCGCTGAATGATTGTCGCAAGGGCAGGAGGAAACTAAGTTCTCCTCGGAGTCAAAAAAATGTCTAAAGAAAAAAGACCAATAAATCCTCCCTGCTGTAAAGAGGAAGAGAAGAGACCATTCCCATCTTGACAATTTTATCGACAAGTACAGTGGGGAACCATCTGTGTATAAAAAGGCTATAAAAGTGCAACACCGAGGGTTTGGATAATTTGTGTTTCAGCCTAATGTTTGCATGGTGATCCCTAAACAATTTTTTCACCTCCGTCCTAGCATTTTTGGGGAGATGCCTGGGATCGGTAAACCACCCAGCTATACCAAGGGCACCAAAAATATCCTGTATGTAGCTCAACTAGGGTATAGAACGGGCCCTATCCAGCGTCATACAGTCAGATATAATATTCCTGCAGAGTTTAGCAGCAGGGTTCAACCATACGCTGACCCACAATAGGAGGGGCGCCAGTTGGATCTTGTCCTCAATAAAACCCTGATTTAATTTGAGATGGATAATAAGACTGGGGGTGGAGGGAGGGGTACCTAAAAGCTATCGTAAGAAACTATTTTCCTCTGTCTGGAGGGGACCACAATTGCTGAAACCCCACACTCCAGCGCAATAGGTAGCTTCACTAATGCATTGTGAATTATAGACTTTCAAAGGTGGAAACACTGACCCCCTGATTTGCGGTCTGGTAAGATTGCAGATTGAGCCTGCAGTTTTATTTAGTTTTAAACTGGACTGAGCATGATGGGGATTCCATGACCCTGTTGAATAAAAATTTAGTCCTAAATATCGAAAGTCATCTACAGTCGTCAGAGCATGCCCATTGATACTGATTTTCTTTAATCTTAATTTACCCTGGCCACATGACATGATTTGCGATTTAAAGTAGTTGGTATTTGAATTCAAGTTATGCATAAAGGTAGCAAAGCAATCCACCTGATGTCTCAATGCTTTTGGGGTGAGGGCTAACCGTACCACATTTTCAGCATATAATAAGGCAGGAATGGGAAAACCTGCGATTCTAGGTATGTCTGTGTGAGAAGACGACAAGCGTGATGTTAGTCCGTATATATATGAAATAAACAATAAGGGTGCCAGTATACATTCCTGTCTCACTCCAGTCTTTAGAGGGAAATTAGAAGAAAGCTCCCCAAGAGAATTTATACGAACCCGGGCTGGAAGCTCAGAATGCAGGAAATAAAGAAAATTCACCAGAGGGGGGTCCATACCTTGATACAGCAGCATTAACCAGAGTTTGGTTCTGTTCACTGAATCAAAGGCAGTGGATAGGTCCATAAAAGCTAAATAAATAGGAGAACGCTTGGCCTTAGTATATTTGGAAATGGTCAGAGCCAGATTCAGCCACTATTCGGTGGTTCCTAATTTAGGCCGGAATCCAAATTGAAAAAGGGAAAGTATGTCCTTATCAGCTGCCCACTCGACCAAACGGTCATAAATGGCTCTGCCAATGTTTTTAATCGTGCTATTAATGAGGGAAATAGGTCTATAGCACTTGGGCGGCATATGATCACCCTTTTTTAATATGGGTACTATTGATGCGGTGGACCATGAAGGAGGGATAATGGTAGATAGTGAGGAGTTAAATGTATTCATAATAAGAGGAACCCAGGTCTCGGGAATGGATTTCAACAAGTCCATCGGTACCCTGTCTGGGCCTGGAGCTTTTCCACCCCTGCTATAGTGAATGGCCGACTCAACTTCCTCTAAGGTTAAGAAAAAAGGGGAGGAATTCCGCAGTCTACTAAGGAGAGTAGCGGACAAATTAGGCTCATCTTCAGCGTGATAAATGGAAGCAAAGTGGGTAACCCAGTCCGTGCCCGAAATATTATTTTGCAATGGGGGATTAATAGGGGAATTCCTTGAATGGATTAATTTTTTTGTGTCCCAAAAGGTTTTGCTATCCTTTCCTCGTGACGCATGCTCCAAAAGTTCCCAGTCTTGTTTGTATACTTCCCTCCTCCTATTTGTAAATGCAATTTTATATTCAGTGCGAGCCAGGGAAATATTCCCAGCTTCCTGTTTGCCAGCGAACAGACCCCATCGAAACATCTTGGGTCTAGATTTGAGCTGCGAATTGGTTTGAGCATGAAGTCTCTAATTGTGAGGATTAGCCTATTATAGTGGGAGGCCATAGGTCCCTCTACACTATCTGATAGGCAGTAAAGAAATTTAAGTGTGACTTAAGCAGAATAACTTGTGACTCTTTTGGGTTTTTCATATGCCAAACTAATCGAAAGCCATCCGAGGAATGATGCGTGATAGTAGCTATGTTACTGCTATGGGCAAAATGCTTGAGCGGTAAAAACATGTGAGCACTCAAAGCATTCTGATCGCCCCAATCTGTGGGCAAAATCTCACATTGGGTAAACCACGATAAAAAATCGGGGGTAACAAACATATAATCAATGAGGGAGATTCTCCCCCTGCTCTAAATGACGTCAGCGTGTTACAGGCTCCCCCTAAAATTTCAAGTAAGTCAACCAGGCCGTTGGCCAAAAGGTGTTTAGGGAGTCCTGCGCCACTTGCGTCTTGCATAACACAAAGCCTATTCGTATCAAAGTCTTGCGGCCTGTGACCCCCTCTAATCTTGGCATTAAAATTACTGCTAAGAAAAAAGAAAACTGGTGCTGCTCGATTATTAGCCTTGGATTGGAGTAGGGATATAAAATTAAATAGACTGTTATAATGTGTGCAGCTAACATTAGTGAAATCATTATTATAAAAATGTATCAGATAAAAGGCCATATTAGTCCTTGGTATTTGAATTATTAATGCTAAAAAAGCAGAAGAACTTGATTTTATCTGAAAGACCTCGACCTGAAGGCTTAAGCTAATCTAAGTAGCTAAGCCTCCGGCTGCACGGCCATTGGTGGAGGGAATAGCGGGACTTGAGTAACAAGCGTAACCCTCAAAATGCAGTGTATCAGTGAGCCAAGTCTCCTGCAGTAGGATTACATCAAACTTGGAGACAAAAGCTCCCCAGTCATGGTTATTAATCTTCCCTTTAAGGCTGCCACATTCCAACTGAGAATAGAAAGTGGTCTGTAGTGCGAAAGTGGGTTATGAGTGTGAGTTGTAATTGCTGTTGACCTTAAGGGCAAGGGGCAGTTGTTGTTAATGTTGGACTGCCATTCAGAGATGAGATACGCTGGGAGGCACGAGTTAAGCTACTTTTGAACCTATAAGTCAATCAAGGTCAGAGAATACTTCAAATCTATTGGATATAATTAGGGGACATGAAACAGACGGGGCACATTGAGGGACCTGAGTCTCTGACAAGACGTTATAAAGTGATTGGGTAACTGGGGCTGTCTGTGCTAAGCTATCTAGAAGTGTTTTAGGGTCCCTATGATGGGTAGATGAAATAACATATGCGTTGGGGATTGGGACTGGGTTAGGTGGGTACTGCTATTGGTTGAAGGGAGGTCTGTAATAAAAACCTAACGGGGTCATGGAGATGGAAGAAGTGGTCCAGTTAGGAGGTCTAGCAGTGAATAACAAATTATAAACCAAAGCTGGGCGACTCTCCAGGCAAGTCCGGGTCGATTTGGGCCAATCCATGCACATCTCCTTACGTGTAGAATGTCCTTGGCATGCCGAAATGGCAGTCCTCTGTGTGACGACATGCTACTGATATGCTAGCATGCACCGTGACTAGGTGCCTCTTACTCCGGATGTATTTTTAAGTGGAGGAACCAACAGGGAGACCGCACCGGCTGCGCCACTGCGCAACAATTCCCATATACCGGTCTGGGATCCCGATACGCGGTGTAACTCTTCCCTCCCCCTTTCTGGGACACTCAAGATTCAAATCCCTGCCCTTTGAAACACTCAATAGCATTCCAGTGGGTGCCTAAGTCAAAGCCCCAGCCAGAGAAGCCTCGGTACGACACCACGGGCGGGCGTTCCTTCATACGGATGACCTGACGCAGTCCCAGTGAGTGACAGGAAGTTGACGAACTGGAGGGAGTTTCCTGTGCAAGAATAATGCAAATGATTGATATGGGGCTACCCATTCTACAGCTTGTTCTATGAAAGTCCCAAAGCTACCCCCCTCAGGAAGAGAAGTCTATATTGTAGTGATTATTAGTAAACACATCGTTAATCAGGTATCAGCAGACAAACCAGTTAAAATTGGTCACATTGAAAATAAATAACAGTTCATTATGTGTGTTTCAAGTCCTGTGAATCTTTTGGGCAGAGTCTCGTTGTGCAAAATGAATTGTATAATTTATTGCACACCAGAAGGTGTTGCGTTGAAAGCCACGATGAAGATTCAGTGTTTAAAAGAAAGTCACCAGAGACAAGAGTTCAGTTATTCCCTACATTGACAAAAGAAGATCTGGATTTAAGCCAATTCGATCAGGGATGAGGTTTGGCATTTCTCTGGAAAAGACATTAGATTGATAAAAAAAATGCTAAGCCAGTTGAAATAAAAGTGAGAACAGATGCAATTTTCCCTAGAATTAAAAAATATAGGCTTTCAAACGAAGCAGAGGTTAAGGAATGTAGTCGATGATTGAAAAAATGGTTGGGCAGCAAATCATCTGGATGTTACTTGATATCCCTCCAACTCTCCTGAGATAGGGATAAATAAACTTAGTGGTAAATGGAGTATTGTTCAAGATTTGCCCAATATAAACTAAATTCTCATCCCATGTTGTTCTGTGTTACCAAACCCAGCAGTGATTTTGTAGCAAATTCCATCAGATTCAGAATGGTTTGCAGTCATCAAGCACTCTTTCAATACCTTTGCATGTAGAGAGCTAATTTGTCTTTGTGTTTCAATTCCAGAATAATTTTCTCATGTGTTGTAGGATTTCAGGAGGAAGAAGAAAGTTCTAAAAAAATTGAGGTTGCCTTGTATTCAGTTTTAGTGCAATATATTGGTGACTTGTTAGTGGCATCCAAAACAAAAGACGACTGTAACCTTCATACAATTGCCCGATTAAAATGTATAGCTGAAAGTGGGCACAAGGGCTTCCCAACAAAAATGCAGTACTATAAAACAGAAGCAATCTATCTTGGACACCATATTGAAAACGGTGTGAGGACGTTCTCAACGGAACATGTTCCTGCAGATCTAAAAATGAGCCCACCAACCACCCAGGGAGAGGTCTGGATGTTTTGTGGAATTGTTTGCTGCTGGTGTCAGGGCATTCCAAACTTTTTCTTGATCACAAAGTCTTAGGTAAGGCTGACTCACAGTGAAATACAAGACCCAGTACCATTTGACAAAGAATGCTCGGAAGCATTTAAATAATTGAGAGAGAGTCTGTACCATGCACCAGCACTGGGAATCCCAGAGTATAATTTAACTTTCTTTCTGTTTTGTCATGAGAGAGGTGAATTTGCATTGTAAATCCTGGCACAGAAGCATGGTGGATTAACGTGTTGAGTTGCCATATTGGATCCAGCGCCTATAAGTCTTCCTGGATGTTTGAAATTAGTTGCAGCTGTTTGTTTTGCCATTTAACAAAGGGAAGGAATAGTGATGGGCCATACTTTAATTGTATCTGTCCCTCACTCAGTTGTAATTATGTTGGCACAAACAAGAACACAGCTCATAATAAATAGTAGGATGGCTTGTTATGAGAAAATGTCATCCTTTCAACAGGGAACATTTCCATTAATAGGTGCCACTCACTCAATCCAGAAACATTTCTTCCTACTTCAGACAGAAGTTGCGAAGACAAGGAAGGTAATGAAATTGATGAGTCTGATGATCAACCAGAGCATGCTTGTATTGCAGTTACTGAGTTATGTACCAAACCAAGACCAGTTATCAAAGAAACTTAGGGGCATATCATCAACGAGCAACGATAAATATCGCGAGCTCGCTTAGCGCGATTTTGATTAACGCCGGCTATCGCCGGATTTGATTGCCGAGGTATCGCGTTATTTACAACGCTTATCTCCACGGCGATGAAAAATCCTGCGATAGCGGCGAAATGCAGGTTTATCGCTGTGAATCCAGCGATAAACCTGCAGCGATAGGGGAATCCTTAGTAATAGGGAGATGTGGATTTAGCTGTACAATCCACCTCCCATGTAAAAGATAGTGAAGTCAGGAATTTATCAGACGTAAAATACCGGCGATAACCGCGGTTAGCGCGGCTTTTAATATCGCTATGGGTGTCCTGGGCGGGCTTGTAAATACCGCGAAGGACAGATAGCGATATTTTTTATGTTGTTTTTCTTGGGAACGCCTACTTTGCATCTCATTAGAGATGCGATGCAAGCGTAAGGAAAACCGGTGCTGAGACAAGGAAACACGCGCTAGCGTGTCCTTGCTAATAGTGCGATACCATTATCGCCGCTTTTTGGCCGAAAACGGCCGCTAAAGCGGCGATAATGGGCTTGATAATATGCCCCTTATTTGTTTATGATTCCTGTTTGAGAGATCAGTTTGAGCATTGAGAGCTGCCTATGCATTATGTTCTATTTCTGAGACCATGGAAGTCTTGTTCCTGCTAAATGTGACATTAAGACAGGTGGTAGCATTAACAAGAGCTTGCTGCTTATCAGAAGATTTGAATGTGTCAATCTATATAGACAGCCAGTGAGGTTTTGGAGTGGTTAATGACTTCGGTCTACTATGGTCATAGAGGAGTTTTATGAAATCTTCAGGAGATACTATAAAAACAGTGGTTACATACTGAATTTATTGAAAGCAATACAACAGCCAAAGTAAATTTCTGTGGTCATGTGTATTGCCCATAAGGCTGGAAAAGACATAGTTACACCTGGCAACAAACATGCAGATCATATGGCAAAGTACTGTGGATTAAAAGTTGGGACAGTGGTGCATGAAAATGAAGATGATGAATCAAGAATAAGAACAAGACAAAATGCAGAAAATGTAAATTGCTTTATTATGAATCCAATTCAGACTTTTTTGAGTGAGTTGGGAGACTTGCAAGAGGAATCCTCAGAAGATGAGAAAAATAAATGAGCAAGATTGGGTTACAAGAAAAGTTATCAAGCCCTGAATGTTAATGATGAGAATAAATATATCCTTCTAAGCATAATGCTTTATACAGTGGGTAAATACCTGTGTAATCAAATGTGTGCAGGCAGGGACAGCATGATGTGTACATTTAGAAAGCACTGGGAAATTCAGGATTCAAAAATGTAGCTGAGGTATTATATTTGAGGTGTTTGTTGTGTCAGCGAAATAATCAAGGAAAGAGGACTTTGACATTGATTTATCATATTGGTAAGTTAGAAGACCCATTTATAAGACTTTAAGGAGACTTTGAAGTGATGGCACCATACAATAGTTTAAGTACATCTTACTGATTGCCTGCTTATTCTCAAAATGGGTGGAGCCCTACTCCACCCGAAGATCAGATATCCTTCTAGTTGCTAAAACTTTGTTGAGGAAAATATTGCCCAGGTTTGGCCTCCTAACTTGTGTTGAAAAAGATTGTGGTTGTCATTTTAAGAAACTTATTTTGGAAATCATCTTCACAGCATTCCAGATAAACCAGAAATCCCACTGGAGTTATCGACCATCAATTCTAAGGTATGGTAGAAACAGGTAATGGTATTCTCCAGAACAACTTAGCTAAAGTATATGCTTCAACTAGTTTAAAGTGGCCCAACACACTTTCTCTTGTCCCGATAAGCATGGGAAGCACTCCTGGCCGAAAGACTGTTTTATCACCCCATGAGGTGATAATGGGAAGGGCAATGAGACGTGCATACACTCTTTCAGGGGCATTATTTTCAACAACTGAAAACATTGTACTAGATTACTGTAAAGGTCTGGCTGTTATGCTGAAAACTGTCTCTCACCAGGTGAATGTGGCAAATGAATCAAGAAAGGGCATTGCCTGTCATAAGCTCTTCCCAGGAGATGGAATAGTCCAGAATCAGTACAGGAAGAACTGCCTAGAAGAGCAGTGGCGTGGACTCTACCTTGTGATATTAACAGCTAACACTGCAGTAAAGTGTGCTGGAGTGCTGCAGTAGATCCACGTTGCTCATACAAAAAGAGTGCAGGTAGAAGAAAACCCTGAATCAGCTGCAAATCCACAAAGTCTAGCACAAGGTGAAGCCCAAAACCAAGCTCAGGTTCACAGTATGGATTCAGAGTGGGCTGAGACTTTAGAAACTGCTGTCGAAAGAAGTGGACTCATAAAGTTTCAGTCAGTGAAAGCTCCGATAAAGAACATGAAAAGCCTAAAGTCGAGTATCAAAGAAGGGATCAGAGTGTGTCGTATGGCTTATACTTTCTCAGTAAAACTGTGCATTTGTTGGGCATCATAAACGTCAAAACTGTGCTAGACTGATTCTACGCACAGCATCAGGATATGTTGGCCTGAGCCCTGCTAGTTCACACTGCACCATCCGTAACAGGTGGGATGTGCAATCTTAGAAAATAACAACCCTGACTCCTCAAGGAAATCATGGTAACAGATATAGAGCCTTTTTGTTTGGTAACTCATGCATACCCTAGGAGATTCATAAGAAATACACAATATAAATCAATATTTATTGAAGAATTATGGTTCTTGGGTAAAATACGTGTGCTGCAATAATCAATAGAAAGAAAAAGAACAGTGTGATCAGCATTACAAATATGGTGAAGAAGATGAACAAATCAACCATTGTGCTGTTACAGAGAATATATGCTTGCATATAAGTACTGCTATATGTTGTACTCCTACCTAGCGCTACCTATTCTAGTGTGCATAGGGTGGGCGAATCTGCCAGAATCCCTGTAGGGTGATCTAACTTCCCTGTTATCTTTGGGTGAGTGTCATCAGGGGCACATCTTGGTGGAGAGCTGGGCTTCACCCTTGCAGGAGGAAAACAGGAATCAGTTGGGCTGGAATTCTGGCATGGGGTGACCTCACAGTGCCAGCAAAATACTCCTCTAACTAAACAAAGGTGTGATATCGTTTA
The DNA here is from genome assembly GCA_963921515.1 of Calotriton arnoldi. NCBI lineage: Eukaryota > Metazoa > Chordata > Amphibia > Caudata > Salamandridae > Calotriton > Calotriton arnoldi. The sequence continues at coordinate 56,607 of CAWUFW010023524.1, forward strand.
TATGATAAACATCACACATGTTGCCATGCCAAAGTCCCAGTCAGGCTGCCATTATCGATCTTACCCTGACAAAGGTGTCGCAGAGTGAACAATATTAAACAACATCATTTTGCGCAGTGAACTTTAGCTTTCGTACAGAATGTTTGTGGCTCAGATGATGTACCTCTGAAGATGTGTAGATGTAAGCAAAGTTGTCTCATGGAACATTATCTGCACAAGCACACAAGCAAAAAGTATGTCAGGTGTCAACATTCAAGAAAAGATGTCAAGTTTAAACCTGAGCATTTAAAATGGAGGTGTTCCTGCCCCCACCTAAATGTGACCACATGACACCCACTCCTTAGATGCGAGGCGACTAAAAAGCTTCCTAAAATGTATGCTAAAAATATTGAGTTAATATAAAACCTAAAACCATAAAGCATTGTGCTACTTTAATAATAAAAGCATATAGAAAGCCAAATTGCATGTTAAAAAAGTTAATTGAAAAACAATAAGTAAAAACACTTCATTTCTAAAAGCAATTTTGCACAAAAAAACCATAGCCAAATTTAAAAAAACTTCCTACTGTTTGAAACTGCCAGATTGTTTAAATGTTCAGAGGAGTAGATAAAACATTGCTGTTCCCAGCATTCACAGATGACCACTCCATTGGCACCTCTCTTGCCAGTTCCATGGAACAAACATGTTCAAATCAAACCTCCTCAGCCATGGATGAAGTAATGATGGCCAGTAGTGCATCTGCAGACGATGAGCCAGGATCCACATCACATGGAGCGGAAGCACCCCAGGAAGGGTCATTATATGCATTATGAAGCAACAGCAATCGCGCAGGGCATCTGCACAGGTGCGTCTTTAGGGGATCCACCAGTAGCGGTCAGTAGATTGCACCGGTTGCATAATATTCAGGGCACACTCGAAAGTGCACAGCTGACAGCGGGATATGGTCTGCATGCAGTTTAGCCAGGCAGGCCAAAAGAACAAGAACCAAGTGCCATTAAATTCTTGACGCAAGGGTGCGCCAACGGACTGTATCATTTTCTCACGACACAGAAGCACATGTGGTAGTGTTATCCCCATTTGGCCGTGTGGCGCAACATCCATTGCGGAGCAAATAGAATAAAATCAGTTTTCCAAAAATTTGAAACAGGACAAGCGGTAAGCCTCCAAAAATACTTCCCAGCACAGAATGTATGAAAGATGGAATAACTCCAAAGACTGTCTGGAAGGTACTAACCAACCCAGAGCCAATTGACTTAAAAAAGTGCACTTTCCCTACAGTATTCGAAATGTTAAAATTGCGGTGCACTAACTCCCCAACATGCTCTGGGAGATTGGTGCGAAGTAGTGAGTGTATCTCAGTGGAAGACCTTGCAACTTGAAGATCAAACACCTCCAGAGCACATGTTAAGGCCACTTCATCCTGAAATAATAAGGCTTTCAGTATGAATAAAGCATCAAAGTTCACATTTGAAATCTGTATCAAAGGCCAAATTGCCGCATCTCTAACTGTACGGGCAGGTGGAAAGAGTACATGTGCACAAAAGGTCACAACTCTCCCTGGGGAGAGGAGTTGGCCTCACGGCTAGGGCGGTCGACCTCAAACCTGGGGAACTGGGTTCAAGTCTCGGCAATGACGCTGAACACCCTGTGATTCTGGGCAAATCACTTAATCTCCCCGTGCCTAACAAAAAATGATAGTGTCCTCATGTAATGCAACTGGTGCTATGTAAAGCGCTCCAATACCTTCGGGTTAAGTTTGCGCCATATAAAACTCTGAAGAACCCCAGAAACCATCAGCAGATACAGCATTCCCTGTCTCATCCCACAGTAGCCTTGACCATTCAACATCAAATAACTCCCATTTGAGAGGAATCCTAATGCCGGATGAATCACAGCAGCCGAGGAACCCTTTAGATGACATGACAAGTTCACCTTGAACGCATTACATGCTCCATGAATAGTAACCTCCCTGCAAACTAAAGAATGGCCTAAAGTATTCTTACAGTCTATGCTGCTCAGAATAACCTCAGTTGCACAATTCCTACAACAATAAGTGCAAGGTAGGACCCATAACTCATGTACAAAGTCTTCTCCTGGCGCTATGTATCTGCCTACTTGATGGTGTTGCAAGCAGTATTTGAAACGAAAATTTGAAATTTCCAGAGAAATAAATCTTAGTATTATCCAATGTGCACTCGTGAATTCTGCAACAGTAAATGGTAATTTTTCTAACTTTTCCATGTGTAGTGTATGTCACGACTTTCTTAGCCATAATAGTCTGTTCTTTAGTTGAATTGCTGCTTGAACATGAAATACCTTGCAAAAACAAGAGGCATTTGGCAAAACAGTTCATTTAATTAAACTGCGTGAGAACAGTCACAGCCATAGGGTCTGAGGACTGTCTCAACTTACAATCAATCTGAAATGGGTTTTATATCGTTCATTGAATGTCATAAACAGTTCAGTTGATCCTTTTTTGGTCAGGAATGTGAACCTTTCTCAGTGGAGTCATAAATTAAGTATCTGATAGGAAATACAGGTGTGTCTTGACCTTGCGTGGACACAATGCAGCCAGAGGGTAATGTGTCCAGATGTACGGCATGGTTAGCGCCTGATCACTATGTGTACAGTGTGTGCTGAGTTCTGATTGGCTAAATGTTCCTAACTTTGTGTGGCATCTGACTTTATGATGTTTTGGGATCACGCGTACCCCTCTGGCCATGTGAGCTTTATTTCCCAGGGCCAATCTCCCTGGATCATTATGATGTCACTGCGCTTATCTGTGGGAATGATCTGGGAGTTCCTATTCATGCATTTGTTTGCCTGCTACGTGCCACCCCACCTCAGGCCTGGGTCTCGGAGCCTGCCTAATTACAGATTTCTGAGTCGGGGTTGACATGGTGCTCAGAACGGGAAAATTCATTAATAAAGATGCGATTTTGCTTCTATACATGAATGTATCATTATTCATATTGACTTCGACTTTCTCCATCTTACCAAAATTGTACGGAAAAAACAAGCTACTAACATTTAGGTGTTTCCATGGGATGTGACCAGTACATAGTGTTTGTAGAGTCCAACTTAGTAGCATAAGTTGTGATTGCCCATGTGGCAAAGAGGAAGCCACTCTATATGATGGCAATAGCAGATGACATAATGTTACCCAGAGAATAAATCCTAGCGGATAAAGTGTATATACCAGTGTCTACTACTGTTAGAGCCCTTTCCAAATTTGCTCTGTCCTTTTCACACAGTCTCTCAGCAGCTTCCTGATGTGAAACCTTCCACAGTTCCAAGTATAATGGATACAGAAAGTGCTTTTGATGTATCTTTTGAGGACCTAACAAAAAATCCTGTAAGACCATGCATTCAGAATTAGAGAGGTGCTGTTTCACCTCTGACAATGTTGAGGGCCTCATTTATGAGGCCCTACCGGCACTTCTGCACTGCCAGAATGTCACTTTTTTTATGTTCTGGTGGCGCAATGTGCCACAACATACCTATAAGGCCATGTAAAGCCACTTTACATGGCTTTTCAAGGACTTATAAATATGTGCCCCTTTCATGCAGAACTCTGTGTGAAAGGGGCGTTCCATGGGTGTTGCTGTGGGTGTTCCCACGCAACACTCATGGAACCTGACACATTCTCAGATTTACGAGAAATCGTAAACCTGGGAATGCATCAGAACCTAACGCCACCCCAGGGGTGGCATTAGGGAGGCGCAACAAGGAGAAATGTTTTAATTTCTCCTCATGCTTTCCTTTTTCTATGTGTGCTGCATTTTGCAGTACACATAGAACAAGCATTTGCAATGCAATAGGTCTCGCATTTTTTTAGAGTTAGAGCTACTTGCGTTATAATGGAAATGTTTTTCCTTATGAAGATGTTTGTTTTTAGCACCTTTAAGTGCCCTTAAGTAATGTCTCACGGCTGCCAGATTGGAAGTGAACCATATGTTTGTTTATGCTTTGGTACAAGTGAGCATCCGGTACTTGAGGGTTAATAGATAGCGAGGTGGGGGAAGGTACGAGTCCTGTTGTAGTTTGTGAATGTGGCTATACATTTGCAGCCCCCTTGGGCCCTCAGTGCTAAGCAAGCACCGCATTCCTGGTGTCTGAATAAACACACAGAACGCAGGGGGAGGTGAGATGAAACGGGGGGTAAAGGTACAGGATAAAACAATCCTTTCACAATATGCAACAGCATAGGTTGGTGGCTTAGTGGACTAATGTGTCCACTGTATGAGCCTGTGTTTGACATTATAGTCACACATTCAAATCCCGACATGTTAACTGACCCTTTTATCCTTATGAGGTCAATAAAATTAATAGTTCAAATTTCAACATGTTGAATGAGCCTGTTATCCTTCTAAGGTCGATACAATTAGGTACTGTTGTGTAATATTATATATGCTTTATTTAGACTAATAAGGTCACAGAAGAATATACGTTTTTATAAATACCAAATATATAAAAAGTGCTATAGAAATTTGAAATTTAATTTGTTGTTTAAAATGCTGATATTTTGGGATTGTGAAGGGTAATATTAGCTCCATATTGTGAGGATGGCTGCATAGAATGAAGACATGCTGCATTTATAGTGTTGCACCCTGAGGACTGAGTGTTAGAGAAGCATGCTGCTGGTGTTGTATTTGCTGGGAAAGGAGCAGGAGTGGCAGGTTTGTTATGGTGGGTTTTCCTTGTCGCTTGTTTTGTGCCTTGAAGGGATGTAGCGGGAGCGTTGAGCTCCTTCCTGGCATGTGGGGCTGGGTGGGGGGGTTAAAGGTACAGGGTAATACAATCCTTTCACAACACGTAACAGCAGAGTTTGGTGGCTTAGTGGACTAACGCGTCTGCTGTGTGGGCCTGTGTTTGACCTTATGGTCACAGGTTGAAATCCTCACTTGTTAATTGAGCCTTTTATCCTTATGAGGTTGATAAAATTAATAGTTCAAATTTCAACATGTTGAATGAGCCTGTTATCCATCTGAGATTGATACAATGAGTACTGTTGTGTAATATTATATATGCTTTATTTAGGCTAATATGGCCACAGAAGAATATAAGTTTTATAAATACCAATTATATAAAAAGTGTGAATTAAATTTTGTTTAAGTTGTTGCATAAATTGCTGATATTTTGGGATTGTGAAGGGTAATATTTGCTCCTTATTGTGAGGATGACTGTATAAAACGGAGACATGCTGCATTTATAGTGTTGCACCCTGAGGACTTAGGGGTCGATTCCGATTCGGGCCGAAAAAAGCACCGACCGACTCGGAGCCGGAATTTATTCCGACCGACACGTACCTGTGGCGCCCGACACGCCAAGTACGATGCAAGGCGTGCAAAATCCGACCGACACGTATCGAACCCAACCCGAACGACCGAGACGCACGAAAAACAGCAATCCGGCCGGAAAAACACGCGAATCGGACCGACCGACACGCACCCGGAACAAATCCGACCGAAACGTACACGCGAAATCCAAACCGCAAAGTACGATGCAAGGCGCGAAAACCACGACCGAGTCGTACGGAGGACAAGCCGTACGACCGACACGCATACAAAACCGAGCCGAAGTAACACAAAACACCGCGACCGACGCGTACGCAGCATAGAGAACTGCACAAACACAGCGTGAACGAAACGGAGAAGACCGTACGAGACAAATGCAGGGTCCGACTCGGTCACAAGAACGTTTCCAACATGCACAGACAGTACAAAGGAAAAATTACACAAAAAAAGGCCAAACAAGCAATTACAAAGCCAATAAATACTGGGGGGTGGGGACAGAGAACAAAGACACACCCACAACTCCACCCATATAAAGGACACAAATCCCAACCATGATCCTTTGCAAATGCCATTCTACTGCCAGCACCCAACAGACAGCAACCACACACCCACAGCTCATCCCTCACACAAGCCACACACCATCAGCACACCAACAAATACCTACCTCACATACACCCAGCAAAACACACACTCACACACCCTCACCTGCACACCAACACACACATCACTCACCATCACCACCCATCACCATGCCCCCCAAGAAGAATCACAAGTTCCTAGATTGTGAATTGGAAGTCCTGGTAGACGAGATCCTCAGGGTAGAGCCACAGCTGTTTGGCACACTGGTCCAACAGACCCCCATCTCCCAGAAAACCAAGATGTGGGAGAGGATCATCAACAGGGTGAATGCACAATCACCATGTCTGCGCACAAAGACCGACATCCAGAACAGGTGGTATGACGTGCGCAGGAGGATCCGGGAGCTGCTCAAGAAAGACTACCTCCTGAGCCAATGCAGTGGCCCTCCTGCCAAGCCAGTATACCTCAGGCCCTGGGAGGAGAAGGTGCGGGCCATCCTTCCGCCAGTGAGCGTATATGGACTAGAGAACATCCCAGAGCCTGGTGAGTACACAACAAATGTACACAATATTCTGCCACAATACACACACACATCACTGTCAAGGGGAGAGTCAAACCATGCAGTCATAGCAATTACACAGCAACCAGAACAGAATCATCCCAAAATGTGTATGTCAGTCAGATAAACACAACACATGCCATCTCAAAGTTACATTTAACTGTGTCATCACATGTACAAACACAACTACAACTACAGCTAGGCAGTGGCACAAATAGAACTAACAAACACATCCAGACAAGTAGCCACCACTACAACACCAACACACAGTGAAGACCACTGAAAGAAAGGAATTCTGTGTATGCTGGGCAAGTCAGTGTAGCCAATAGCATCATGGGAGTCGTAGTCACACATATTGCCCCCCCACAACTGTCCCATCAACACCACCATGAACCATGCGCACATCACAGGGAGTGGAAAAGGACTCACAAGATGGCTGACACTGGCTACTGCTGTGGGGAGCACAAGGCCCTGCTGGCAACTGTGCAACAACCAACAGCAGGACACCACTGACTGACATCCTGAGAGACAACTTCCACTCCCTGCAATGGAAGCACGTTCCATGGTGGGATATCTGGCTGGCTGGGTGGGAAGGAGGACTCGCACCACTGACCATAGTCACAAGCACCTCCCCTCACACACACCCTCAACACATACTCCACATAACCCACCTGGGAGAATGCAATGCCACACATCCTAACTCAAGATCCCACAAAGAACCTCCACCCTGGGTTATGTCGTGTGAAGCACAGGGACACTCTTGGGACTTTCAGCCAAACAACTGCCAGAACAACACTCCCAGCCATCCTGTCAGCACAGGCAGCCCACCCCACAGGGAAGCAGAGTCAAAAGGAAGGAAGGATGGGCATGCTGGGAAGGGGGTGGAGGCAATAGCATGATGGGAGTCGTAGTCACAGCTCTACATCCCCCACCACATGGCCCAGCAAGCTCACACTCACGCATGCACATCCCACAGAGAGTGGAAAGGCCCATCAAAGATGTCTGACACTGTTGCTGTGTCGTGGGGAGCACGAGGGCATGCTGGGAACTGCACACCAACCAACAGCAGGACACCACTATCAGCCATCTTGCCATTGCTCTCACACCCACACACACTGAACTCCCCACAAAAGCAAGTAAGTATGGGAATGCTGGGAAGTGGGGTGGAGGCAATAGCATGATGGGAGTCACAGTCACAGACATAGCTCACCCCCACAACTGTCCCATCAACACCACCCTGAACCATGCTCACATCACAGGGAGTGGAGAAGGACTCACAAGATGGCTGACACTGGCTACTGCTGTGGGGAGCACAAGGCCCTGCTGGGAACTGTGCACCAACAAACAGCAGGACACCACTGACTGACATCCTGAGAGACAACTTCCACTCCCTGCAATGGAAGCATGTTCCATGGTGGGATATCTGGCTGGGTGGGAAGGAGGACTTGCAGCACTGACCATAGTCACAAGCACCTCCCCTCACACCCCCTCAACACAAACTCCACAGAACCCACCTGGGAGAATGCAATGCCTCACATCCTAACTCAAGATCCCACAAAGAACCACCACCCTGGGTTATGTTGTGTGAAGCACAGGGACACTCTTGGGACTTTTAGCCAAACAACTGCCAGGACAACACTCCCAGCCATCCTGTCAGCACAGCCAGCCCACCCCACAGGGAAGCAGAGTCAAAAGGAAGGAAGCATGGGCATGCTGGGAAGGGGGTGGAGGCAATAGCATGATGGGAGTAGTAGGCACAGATATTGCTCAGTCTCACAACTGGCCCATCAACACCACCCTGAACCATGCTCACATCACAGGGAGTGGATAAGGACACACAAGATGGCTGACACTGGCTACTGCTGTGAGGATCACAAGGGCATGCTGGGAACTACACACCAACCAACAGCAGGACACCACTGTCAGCCATCTTGCCATTGCTCTCACACCCACACACACTGAACTCCCCACAAAAGCAAGTAAGTATGGGAATGCTGGGAAGTGGGGTGGAGGCAATAGCATGATGGGAGTCACAGACATAGCTCACCCCCACAACTGTCCCATCAACACCACCCTGAACCATGCTCACATCACAGGGAGTGGAGAAGGACTCACAAGATGGCTGACACTGGCTACTGCTGTGGGGAGCACAAGGCCCTGCTGGGAACTGTGCACCAACAAACAGCACAACACCACTGACTGACATCCTGAGAGACAACATCCACTCCCTGCAATGCAAGCACAGTCCATGGTGGGATAACTGACTGGCTGGGTGGGAAGGAGGGCCGGCTGTCAACCAAATACAACCAATGCAGACCATGTTCACACCCCAACAAATACCTAGAAATGCCCAAATAATGCAGGACAATGTGCCACACCAATATCAACCCCTGACTGTGACGACTTAGGACAATGCAATGTACAGGCCCGCACCCAGAGGCACAGTCACAACTGTCAGGTGTGTCAACCATTGATGCCTGCAGAAACATAACATACATTGTGTGTGTCTCCCAAAAACAGGTGATGATGGGGACACAGCAGCAGACGCTGAGGAGTCCCAGTCCCAGGCTCAAGAGGATGCGGAGCTCACTGGTGTCGTACAGCCTCTGCCCTCCTCGGACGAAGAAGACCAACCTGGCACATCCGGTGCAAGTCTACATGCAGCACCAGCAGGACCACCAGCTGCAGCACCAGCAGGACCACCAGCTGCAGCACCAGCAGGACCACCAGCTGCACCCCCTGCACCCACCCCTCCAACGACTGTCATAACAAATACCATCCCTGCCGACATGGACAGAACAAAGAGCAACACCAGCACAGGGACCCTGGACCAACGCGGGGCCATGGACACCACCACCACCACCACCAACCCCCAAGGTGGACCAGGGTCATCTGTGCGTGCCACTGCACGCACTGCACATGTCGGCAGGGGTGGTGGGAGGGGTGGGAGACAGAGGTCGCTGCTTGCAGAGGTTGCTGGTGTGCATGATGACCCACAACTGGTACGCATAGCCGATGCGTACCAGTCCAGCACCGGAGATCTCAGCCAGGTAGTGGGGCTCCTCAGAGACATGAAACAGCAGCAGGCTGCCCATCATGCCCGCTTGGACTCACACATGTCCCGCGTGGAGTCCAAGTGGGACGCACTGCAAGAGATGACGGCGGTGCACAGGGACATTTTACAATGCCTCCGCCAGATGAACAGCAACCAGTCCACACCTCCCTGTGTGCCAACAACATCTGGTGCTGAACAAACTGCAACTGCCACAGGGAGGGAGGATGACTCTGGCGGAGAGTCCCCTGCACCGCAGCAGCCTGTGCTTGAGGGCCTCCCCCAAAGAAGAGGGGTCGTCCGAGGAGGGGCAAGTGAGAGGCCGATGGCCAAGCGCAACTCCCAGGAAGCCTAAACCTGTTCTGGATGTTCACCTTTGTGCACAGACTGTTCACCCTGTTGACGGCAACACAACTCCCACACATTGCATGGGGAGTACAAGTTGGACCAATGTCTCAGACAACTGTGGCCCCGATACTGGGGATTTTGTCTACCAGGACTTTCAATTCACCTAGGAACTTCTGATTGCAAGATATATGTACAGCACTACCCATCCTATGCACTATTCACACAAATGTATCACAATAAACACACTAATACACCATACTTGCCTCTGTTGTGATTCCAACGTGGGTGCTGTTATGGGGATGATGAACTGCAAAATGACACTGTGTATGCGAACTGCAACAGCAAGTACAACACAGGCATGTGAGTAAAGGCAACGTGACACATATGAGGGAGACACACCACCAGGGCTACACAACACATACACACCTAGGCCATCTGACTCATTGCCTACACTGATGTTGCCAGGGAAGACGGTGCAATGCACAGACACCACACCTATTCCCAGTTGTAGTCAAGTAGCCCACAGGTGCAGTAAGCAAATGGCAGTCAAATGTGTGACCACAGACAACGCACATCACAAAGTGAAGCACAGGTTTATTACACAGTTGCAACATGTTGTAACCACTACAGATGCAAGGTAATCCCACCTGGCAGCGGGCACACAGTCAACAACTGTAGAAGGAAGGAAGTCCATGGGTGTGGCGCACATCACCTGTAGGGACACAACAGCTACCACCCTGGAAGTACAATCACGTCGTCGGTGGACACAGTTGACCAAACGAATCTGAAAGTACCCTGTGAAGGACAGAAATGACACACAGTCAAAAGCAATGGAGAACAGGACAGAACAGCAAAACTCATGCACAATACATGTTACAAGATACCCACCCAGAACCAAGTTAGCATGTCAACACTGTTGGGGAGTACAGACCACCTGTAAGCACACATCGCTACACACATCCAGTCAAGTAGCCCATGGACACACTCCAACAGCACCAGAGCACCACCTACACATATCATGCCAACTCACATCATTGACATGACACCTCAGGATACTCACATTCAGCTAAAGAAGTTGGTGATGAGCTGTGTGTGGACATCACCCTCATCATCATCATCATCACTGGCATCGTGGTCCAGGCCAGGATCCTCCACAGGTGGCGGATGTTGGTCATTGTCATCCTGGATGAGAGGCAACTCCTTCCGCACTGCCAGGTTGTGGAGCATGCAGCAGACGATGATAATCTTGCACACTTTCGCAGGGGCATATGGGAGGGACCCTCCGGTCTTGTCCAGGCAGCGGAAGCGGCTCTTCAGGAGACCAAATGTCCGCTCAATCACTCTCCTGGTCCGACCATGTGCCTCATTGTAGCGCATCTGGGCTGGTGTCACAGGGTTCCTGAGGGGTGTCAGCAACCACGGCATGTTGGGGTATCCCGAGTCACCTACGGACAGACAAGTGCACATTAGCTGACTTGGAAAAGTGGGCGGAATACTACAGATCAGATCACACACAATGGCACAAAGTCAGTACACACCGACAAGCCAGGCATGCTGGTTCTGCATCTGTGCCATCATCCTGGGGATGCGACTACTCCTCATCACAAAGGCATCGTGTGCTGAACCAGGGAAATGGGCACACACGTGTGTGATGGTCATATCTGCAAGACACACCACCAGTGCATTGACCGAGTGGTAGTGCTTGCGGTTCCTGTAGGCCTGCTCCTGGGCCTGTGGTGGTACCAAAGCCACATGTGTCCCATCAATGGAGCCAATGACATGCGGCATCCTCCCCAGGGCATAGAAGTCACTCTTCACGTCAGTGAGTCGTTGCAGTCTAGGGAAATAGATGTACCGGTTCAGGAATAGCAACATTGCCACCAAAACATCGCGGAGCACACGGCTCAACATGGTCTGTGACATCCCACCAGCAGTCGCCATAGTATGTTGGAAGGTACCGGTGGCAAAGAAGTGTAGGGCTGCCATCACCTTCACCTTGGGGGTCAGCGCTGTAGGATACGGGCGGCCAGGCTGCAAATGTGGGGCTAACTGCACTGCCAAATCCTCAATCAGCTGCCTGGTGAAGCGGTACCGTCGGATGCTGTCCCGTTCCACCATCGTTACCAGGTCTGGGAATGGTCGATGGACAGCAGGAGCCCTGCAGTGCAGAGGAGAAGAAAGCAAGATTGTCAGTCAGCCCACATATGCGGCATTGAACACACTCAATATCACAACATACATCATTATGAGGCACAACTACATGAAGTGTGCAGTTCCGTAAGGACATGTATGGTACATACATGGCCAACATCTGTCATCACGGTTCAACAAGTGGCATCAATAAGTCCCAGGTTGGCCCATTGGATATCATGAGGCCGTGTCACAGTTCCCATCTCCTGCTGCCGTGTCACAATCACCCCCACAGTGACATGTGAGGACAGATGTGCCCCAGGCATCATAGCTCAACGACAGGTACATTCCCAGGGACCCTGTATTGCCACATGGACACTGGCATTACATGGAGTATCATGTATACACCACAGTAAAACAACTATGACCCCCACAGGTAGTGGTCCCACTTGCCACTGCAGGACAGACATGGACGTCTGTGACACACACACGCACAACATCAAGGTCCATGCACACAGAACGTGGATGTGGAGACTGTCTCCCATTGTGCACATGAAATCAGAGACATTCTAAACACTACATGCACACAGACTGTGGAGGACCATCACTATTGTGCCACTGGGACACCCTGGCTCAAACATACCGTCCCACATGGGACTCACGGGGTATGTGACATGACATACACATACACCACCGTGAAATGTGACCATGGCACATGCACAGATATGAACAGTTGCACATCACAGTGGTCATGTACACGTAACACCCAGGATCCTGTCCCCATGAACACGTGCACAGCCTGGGGTGGCTGCCCCCAGGTGACACCCACAGGACAACATGTACACCAACATACACACAATAGGAAATGCAGCCTTACATGCCTTATCATACAGTTTGGACAGGCTGTCGTGTTGTAGGTGTGCCCCTCACTCCCTGGGAGCTATCTGTGGCTGGCATATGTCCATCTGTGACAGGCATGGTGACATATGCCAGTCACTTGTACAGGGATGCGTTGAACAGCAATGGACCGATCGGTGCCCCCGGCCGGCCCATTGCATTCAATGTGTGCGGGTACGCGTTGTACCCCTGTACGCGTTGTACCGCAATGGACCGATCGGTGCCCCGGCCGGCCCATTGCATTCAATGTGTGCGGGTACGCGTTGTACCCCTGTACGCGTTGATCAGCAATGGACCGATCGGTGCGCACCCATTGACAATGGCCTAGCCTGGCAACGGACGCGTTTTCGAATTTCGAACGAGTCGGTTGCTGGAAATTCAGTTGGTCACCCACAACAATGTTGCAAAATCATGTATGTCATGAAGTTGAAGATTTGAAGGATGCTGTGGGCGTGTATTGGTGCTGCTATTCCATGGATTGTCCAGATTCAGAAGATGCAAACGACTTGGACCTATCACTTTGGACACAAGGGACAGTATCTGCCTCTCCAGCACATATATATTGCTGGCTGTTCCCCTGAGAGCTCACTTGCCTGCACTACATGCTCCAGGACGACATCTGCCACTGCACTGCTGCTGTCTCTGCCCCTCTGGACCCTGCAATGGCACGTACTGTGGAGAGAGCCCCAGCCTTCAGCCTTGAGGAGAACCAGGCCCTGCTGGACAGCCTACTTCCACAGTACAGCAAGCTGTATGGGACACCAGGGGAGCAGGTGAGTGTTCTGTGCACTGCCTTTCTGAATGTGCATTTTGTCTGACTAGCAAGGCTGAAAGTCTGCACGCCACTGGCTAGCAGGCTCACTGAGTAGTTGTCACCCCCATAGTGTGTAGTGATATGCACTGGACAGGTATGGTGCAGTGACAGTGCATTTGAACAAGGTTTTACTTCCCATGCAATGATACCATGTAGTGACGTCTGGCAAACTGTCCATGGGCAGCGTTGCACTGCCTGTGTACATCATGTGCCCCTGTGAATGAGACATGTATATACAACTGTGTCATGCACGGATATGTTGCATGTGTAGTAATGGCCTTTTCACTTTGTCATCCTGACAGGTTAATGCCCATCGGAAGCAGGAGATCTGGAAGGACATCGTCCGGGCTGTCCGGTCCGTGGGGGTCTACAAGCGCCGGATCCGCAACTGCCAGAAGAGGTGGCAGGACCTTCGGGGCTGGACCCGGAGGATTGCACGGGTCCAGCTGAAGCTGTCGCCTCCTCGCAGGAGGGGCGGAACACGGACCCTGACCCCCCACATGCTCCAGATCCTGGCGGTGGTGTTTCCAGACCTGGATGGGCAGCTGAAGGCCAGACAGCAGCAAGGAGGGGGTGAGTCAAAGACTGCACTGTGAACTCTGTATTACATGCTATGTGCCCTCCTCTGGCCTGGTTAAACTGCCACAGTACAGCAGTCATGTTGTCCAGGAGCCATGTCCCTCTATTGTGCACTGCCCACTCCTCATCTGATACCCAGGTGTGGCCCTTACATTCAGGGAATTGTGTCACTTGGGACTGTGTCCTTGCAGTTTGCTTCACTAAAGGTGGGGGACAGCATCTGTTTCCCTAACTCTGTTGTGGGCATCATGGGTGGGTCCATTGTTCACACAACGCCTGTGTTCGGACATGTAATCTGCGTGTTGCTTTGATATGCGGTCCACTTGCTGAGCTGAGCCACCACATGTGCCTGGGGTATGTGGCACACACCCATGCAGCGGGTGGGAACAATGTTTGGGCCCCAGGAGTGTGCAGATTACGTGTGTCACACATACATAGCCAGCTATCCACTGTCCAGGGCTCATCCCTCATTCATGTGGGGCAGGACAGTCATGCCTACTCCAGGCCATGCAATGCACTCTGTACTCCCACTCCCGTGTATCAGCTGACACATTGTGCGCAGTGATTTGACCCCTCAGGTGTCTGCCTCTGTGTCAGTGTGCTGTGGATTTGTTGCCAGGACTGCTGGGGTGTTTCTCGGTAGGGGCTCAGCATGCCACTGGAGATGTGACCATAGGAGACGATACTTGTGTGTCACATAGGTGTTTGATCAGCTGCCCGTGCAGACTGGGGTATGCGAATGTGAAGTTCAGGCAGCTGTTCCCCATTCACAGCAGATTGTGAGGGCTCAGGTTCAGAGGGTAGTGTCACAGGTCTCCCATATGTCCAATCGGTATGACCTGGACAGATGAGGGTTAAGATGATGTGTTGTGTGGGGGATGTACATGTGCACTTGTGCAGCTCCAGGACTTGCATTCCCCATGACCTACTATTGTGACACAGTGCAGAGTGTTGTTGTCTGGCTGCCAAGTCATACATCACTGAGACAGTGATGTATGACTTAGCAGTCATGCCTCCGCCATGGCATGTGTCTACTTATTGGTGATCCTGCAGGGGAGTGACATGTGCTACATGCACACCATTGTGGCGATGGCTATCAGGACATGGGTGCATCATGGTGTCTGTCGCTGGTATGCATCACATGCATTTCCTATTTGACTCTGGGCGTCCCTTTCATCCGGAAACCTGTACTGACTCAGTGGCAAGAGTTGTGATGTGTGCATGTCCACATGCTACACCGTGTCCTCTGCACTGTCCAACTACTGTGTAGTTGGTGCATGTGTCCACACTGGGGTGTTGCTATCCAACAGACACCAGACAGATGGGTGCAAGGCCATGTGGGATGTGAGTGCCATGGTTGGCATCAGACTGACAATTGGCTTCTCCTGTTCAGTTAGGGCACTTTTAGCAATGTTCAACTAATGATGCCAGGGCTTGCTCTGTAATGTGCTGTGCTCACAGTGGTGTGTGCGTTTGGTGCAGGTGACTGATGTCTGTCTGTTTCCCCATTGTTTGCAGATACATCCACGGCCACGGAAGGGGACAGCTCCACGGACCAGGAGGAGCCGGAGAGCCAGACTGGGTCAGCAGCCGAGGAGTGGTCGGAGGGACCCAGTGGCACGGAGGGCGAGGGAGCCACACCGAGGAGTCCTCAGCACCATCCACCTCAGCTGAGGACCAGAGCAACTCGGAGGATGACTCCCTTATGGAAGCGGGTGTCAGCAGCCACCACACCCCAGCTAGTGTTGCTGTCCCCGCCACCACCAGCACACCACCGCCCTCCCATCGGCTCCCATTCCCCAGGTCCGTGGAGGCTCCCATGTTCAGGAGCGTGTCTCCTTTGGGCCAGGCACCGCACCCCCTGCCCCTGTGTCCCCTGCTGCCCTGAGTGAGGAGTCTGTGTACCTCCTTCGCCAGCTCCATGTAGGGCAGACAGCCATGCTGAGTGTCCTCCATGCGCACACCGCTCTGTTGACTCAGCTGGTGTCGTTCATGGAGGGCATCTCATCGGGCATGTCTGACCTACAGAGGGGCAATAGGTCCCTGGACTCCTCCCTGACGGCAGCAGTGTCCCTCCTCAGACAGTCCCTCACCCCTCCTGCCTCTGCTCCATCCACACTCCCCAGCACCTTACCCGTCCCAAGCACACACACACCGGCACAGGCACACACCAGCACACACACATCCAGCACACAGACACACACGCCACAAACAAAACACACACGCACGCACAGTCAGGGGACTGAAACCAAACTCACAGGGGATGGGGCCCTGGAACACACACACGCATCCACGAGCACTGCGCAGTCCTCAGTTGCCTCTCCCTCCAAAGCACCCTCCCTTGCCTCACCTGCAACCCCAAAGACCCAGCGGCTCTTCCTCAGTGACCTCGGCCTCTTCCCCTCCGATCCAGCTGATACAGCATTCAGGGGGAAGAGGAAGCCCACCCACATGGAGCAGAGTGCCCCTCGCCCCCGGACACCCTCCCCCAGGTGCAGACAGACTGAGGCCCCCACCCGCAAGTCCCCCTGGAGTCGTAAGAGCAAGACCCCGCCGCCGCCCTGCAGCTCAGGCACCAGGTCTCCTTCCTCCATCCCTCAGGCCCCCACTCCACAGGTGCCCCCAGCACACCCTGCCCCAGGTTCCCCCACCCACAGATATACCATCCCCAAGAGGATCCGGCCTTCTCCCCCTGCCACTTGCTCTCCCGGCACCACACCCCCGCTGCGCTTGTCTGTGCCACTGATGTGGTGAGGGTGTCCTCCCCTCTGTCCAGCCCACCTTGCCTGTTCCCCATTCTCCTCCCCTGGTGGTAGGCACTGCAGTGGAGTCCACTACCACCCTGTCTGACTTGGGCACTGCAGTGGCGGACCTGTCCACTCCATCTGCAGGGTCCACTGCAGTCGTGCCGGCACCCACAACATCTGAGTCATGCCCCCAGTTGTGCCGGCACACACCATGTCAGACACCACCACTGCAGTTGTCAGTGGCTCTCCAGCACCCACCACCCCTTCCCTGCTTCCTCCTGGTGAGCCCTGATCCTGTCCCTGCGGTGCCTGGCCTGCCCCCCCGGTTGCCCCTCCTAGTGGATTGTCCCTGGTTTTGTGCAGGCATGCGTAGGGTGACATCTGCCACTGTCACCCTGTTTGGACTCTGACAATGGACTGGCCATTGGCCTTTGTGTTTTTTCTGGACTTTCAGTTTTCATTGCACACATATGCTGAATAAAGCAACTTTCTGTTCTCTAGTGCTTATGCTTCTGATGTACATGTTGTTGATGATGCGAACCATGCTCTTGCTGCAGTAATGGTGATATTTGGTCTCATGATAATGAAGTGTTACTGTGCAGGAACCCATGTGGTCCAGGGGGAATGTGTCCTATCCTGTGGTGTATCCATGTCATCCATAGCAGCATCTGAGGGTGTCATGTGTTCAGTATTTGGCAATGGGATTTCCTACTTACATTAGCTATTTCACA